>CAIGRP010100738.1:0-31135 GCA_903798385.1 Fraxinus cuspidata | reverse complement strand
TTTTTTTTTTTTTTTGGAAAATTGAAAAAGGGAAAATAAAGACTTAGAGGAGTGGGCATTTGGTATTCGATCCGAGAATTCCAATATTAGAACTACCCATTAAGTTTCAATATTTTGTAAATGGAACTTTTCAATTTCGGATCAAGTTCGGTAGTCAAAATGACTAATTCAATTAAATTTTCATTTAGTAGACACTGAGTGGAGTGCATAAGCACCTTTAGAGATAGGGACAAGTACTACACGAGCTCGTAAGTCNTTCAATTTCGGATCAAGTTCGGTAGTCAAAATGACTAATTCAATTAAATTTTCATTTAGTAGACACTGAGTGGAGTGCATAAGCACCTTTAGAGATAGGGACAAGTACTACACGAGCTCGTAAGTCAAGTACGGAACGAGCCATCTCTACGAAGTAAAGTGGACAGATTTTTCTTTGACTATTTCATTGTTACAGGTATTGAAATGTAGAGTGGAACTCTTTTGCCATATCCTGACTTTATTTTGACCCTTCTCCCTCCTATTATATTAAGCATTTAGGTTTAGTTTGATTCCCCTATCACTTTATCATAGCAATTGAAAAAATCATCATAAATAATAATGAAGATATAGTTTAACGTATTTCTTCATAAATTTTAAATGGTTCTATCGAAGATTACATGGTTTTCATTAGGAAGTTAGGATACCCAATTTCCTCAACAACTTCGTTAATAATTCTGATTGTTTATCTTCATTTTTTTTATTTTTAAAATAAACATGATAGAGTAATTAGCAACAAAATTTTGGAGTAGGCATCGAATTTGATTCGAGTGTTTCAAGAACTGAAATCCCATTAACTTTTGAATATTTACAAATTAAATAAAGTTCTAATGTCGCAGTGGTATAGGTTTCACATTTGGGTTTGTAAAAATGCATTTTGTTGTATTTCTTTATTATTATTTTTTTTTAATTTACACAGTTAGTTCCTAACTATTTAGCCGATTTAGCAAATTTCTGCACAATATTTGAAACGGACGTTTCAATCTCCAACCTTTAGTTTCATTTACATATTTCATCATTTTAATTTAATTCCGTGGGTGTTAATTTCCTCATGCTAGATACGCAAGCAATTAGTCTTTAATCTTTAGTGTATTTAGCAAATTTGACCCCAACCTTTATAATGGACTACATAATCCCCAACTTTATTTCCATTTACATATTTAATCATTTGCAGAATTAGTCCCTAACCTTTAGCGTCTCTTTTTCATTTTTAATTTCAAAGTTCGGATGGGAATGCTTTCCTTTTTTTATGCACAATTCTTGTCAAAACTTGATTGAATGCACGACTATTTTACGAAGAAAGGTTATGCAAAATGTTCGAAGGAGACGAGTCTATACCTCGCTAAAATTTATATGCAAAATGTACCAAGTTTATTTGCATTACTTTCGTATTTGTGTTGATGGATAACTATGCATTCCATTTATTTTCTACCGTCTGGAAAATTCTTATGAAGGGAAAATATAACTACACAATGTAGCTATGTCAACGAGTCAAGTCGAGCCACAAGCCGAAACTCTAAGCTCGGGCTCGGCTCGGCTCGAGCTTTTTTGGGCTCGAGCCGAGCCGGCTCAATTTTTTTTAAAAAAAAAATTTCGACACTTTGTGCAGGCAGCAAGCTGTAGCTGCCTACTTACATGTTGCTTGTGTAGGAATCTATTTAGCTGCCTGCACAAATTATATTTTTTAATTTTTTTTATTAAATGAGCAGCTCATACAAGTCGACCCGTGTGACTAGTAGAGCCACATGGGCCTGCTCGAGCCTAGGCTCGGTTCCATCGAGCCTGAGCCCGAGCCCGAGTCGGGCCTGACTCGGGCTTTTTCCGAGCAAAGTCCGAGCCGACGAGCTTTTTTGTCAACTCTAACACAATGTGATTTAAGTGCTCAACTCCTAGAGTTCGACTGAAGTCTAGAAAATTTCAAGTACTGACTAACTTTCAGTTTCGAAGGAACTACTTGTGCTGAAGGCATGAGTGGGGCCTGGTAATGTTAGGTGGAACCATTGAATAGATGAGTAGACGGAACTCTTATTGAACACATGTTATAGCTTCTAAAAGAACTCTACTTGGGAAAATTGAGTCCGCACAATACCACATTGCTTACTATAGTAATTACAAGATTGAAAGAGCCATCACCATCTCCTTATTTTTAAATATGAATGGGTTAATGGCGAAAGGTTCTCTAGATATGTTTTCCGTTGCCCTATTAAGAATTCTCACATTGGCAAACCAGCTAGATAGGCAATTTAAACAAACTTGCCCCCAAAGTGGATCACTCATTATCACGGGTGAACAATTTTTACTATCTCATCCAACTTTGAGGCTTAGCCCCTGTTTGATTTAGATCAAAATCGTTTTTTTAATAGATTTCGATAAAAGTTAATAAAATGTCACTAAGATAAAAAATAAAAAATAAATTAAAAAATGGAAAAATTGTAGGACTTGTTAATTGTGTGATTAAATATGATTTTTTTTTTTTAAAAATGATGACCAAACCATGGACGTTATTAGAGACCTATTTGCATTGGCATTAAATTTGTCTATTTACCAAGCATCTTTTGGGAAATTGATTGTTGACATGTAGGCTAGGCATCAGGTGGGTCAATCCAGGTATTTCAAGGACAATTTACAAAAATACTCCTAAAATAAAAAGTCTTTTGAAAAATTATATAAAAAGTATTTTGAAAGTTAAAAATACCGTGTAAAAAAAAAGGTAACAGTGTATATCCTTTTTATAAAAAAAATAACACGATGTTAAAAAAATGACACAGTGTCATTATTTAATTTTACGCAGTTTAGTGTCACTTTTTTTTATTAAAAATTGACATACAATGTCACTTTTATTAAAAAATGATACTTATCACTCAAAAAAATAGAAATTTCAAGGAGGTAACGAAAACAAGCGACAAGTACTAAAAAAATTGACAAAAAGTTTTAAAAAGTGATAAAATTTCAAAAAATTGATAGAAATTCAAAAAAACACTGACAAAACACCAATTAAAACATTAGATTCAGTTTAATAAAGTAACAGAATGATAAATAAAAGTGACACAACCACCGTCCTTCCTCTTTCATCGTTCACCACCAAGTATCTTTAAGTCAGTTCATCGACGAAACACCAATCAAAACGCCGAGCATTTTTAAGTCAATTCACAGGCACCGTCATTTACGAACTTAACCAACCTATTTAGCATATAAAAAGTTTCTTGGAAGTAAACTACGGCATAAAGTTAAGTGTCACTTTTTTATTAAAAACAACATACAATGTCATTTTTATTAAAAAGTAATATTTGTTTCTAAAAAAAATGACTGAAAATTAAAAAGAAAAAGTGACACTATTTAAAAAAGTGATAAAAAACTGGAAAAAATAATAAACACTCAAAATAGTGACATAAATTTAAAAATGTGACAAAATGCATGAACCTCTACACATGGTCATGCATGAGATCACACACAACTGTCGATCTACATTACCTAACTGATCTATGCAGTATCATCTTCCACCACCTAAATCCACTTCCAACTTCTACGATTCTACCAATCTTGGATGGAAGAAAAAGTATTTATTCGTACATACCAATATTATAAAACATGATTATTAAAATAAAAAGACTCCTACGAAATCATTATATAAGTTGTACTGAATCTCAATATACAAGAACTAATACCGCCAACTCTTCAAAACCAATCTCAAAACACAAGCTCAATATACAAGAACTAAAACCGCTAACTCTTCAGGCCCAATCTCAAAACACAAGATAGTAAAATTCACTTCTATATACTCAAATCCAAAAATGCTTTATTTGGTAAGAACAGGTCATCAGGAAAATAATCAGTTCAATCTATTGATCTACAAATTCGCAATAAAATGCCACTCAATATCATTTGGCAACAGTTGCAATTGATTAGAGCAATACCTCCAAATTTTAGACGATCAATAAATAACACTATCTTGCCTAACAATTAGCAACCAACTCAATGCATAATAACTCAAAGAGATTCTGATATTGTAAGAAAACGTTACTGTAATGTAAACGTTATTTGAACATTAGCTAGACAAAAATATCCTTTAATGAAACCAACTGATTTGATTGCATAATAACAACTCCCATAATCCCAAACTTGTAAATAAACATTAAAAGAACTCTCTTGCATTGCGAACTTTTTATTCCGAATCCAAAAAAACTCTAAATGATCCCTTCACTTTCTCGTAGCAAAATCCTCAATTCACATTAGACCATAAATGCCCATGGAAAAATCAAAATTCAATCAGAGGAAAGCAAAATCTTCAATTCACATTAGACCATAAGAAGCCCATGGAAGAATCAAAGTTCAGAATATTCAGCTACAAAATACGTTAAATTGTCCATGGTTATGATGGGAATCTAAGGGGCTTTCTCGACGAGTTCTTGGACATAATTCTCGTCGAAGCAGCGGTGGTCGACATCGTAGACTTGGGGGGAAGGAGGGAAACTGGCTTGCTCTTGCTCACGGCCACCACCCGGGATGTTTCATTTAAAGCATTTAAACAGTTTGAAAGTAGGAGTATAGAAGCTTTCCTCCTTACGGTCTCAGAGTTTTCAGGAATCAAGGTTTTGATTTGGGGCTCTGGGTTTTGAACGTACTAATTACGTGATTAAATGTTTTAATTAGTTTTTAAAAGTATCATTCAAATTTCTTATTTTTATGGGGTAGTGGGCTTAATTTTCTCCGGTATTTCAATACCCGGAACCGTTACTTATACGTCAAGTATGTCGTAAATAGAATCATTCCTAAATTCGAACTGTTGGTTCCTATTTCGGTTCAATTTTACCCATAACGTTTTTTATATAAATTTAGAGGGTGTTTGGTAGGAATTAATATCAGATTTTTAGTAGATTTTGATAAAAAAAATTTGAAATGCGTGGTTGAAAAGTTGTGAGACCCATGAAAAATGTGGTTAATATTGATTATTTGACTTTGAATTGGATTAAAATCAGATTTTAATCCGAATCAAATAGGGGCTTAATAAGTATGTCCATATAAACCCGTTCACTACATATATCTAACACGTTACTACTCAACAATATTTGTGCAAGGGAGAAATTCAGCTAAGAAATCTTCAAGAAACTAAATAAAGGAAACTAAAAACCATGAAAAGATGAGAAAATTAAAACAAAAAACATTAAATTACGATTTGGGGAGAAATTATTCTTCTTAATAAATCTTATTCGATGAGTCATGCCAGAGTGTATAATTTAATTATGAATAGTTTTTAAATTCTTCTACTCTTAAAATGAACAGACATAAAAAATATTAATTAGATACATAACTAGATAATATGAAGAGAATCACGAACTCGTGATAATAATAATGATAAAGTACACCACAATCCAAGTTATGAATATATCAAGTTCAATTGTTACACATTATAAAAAAAAAATCACTTAATTTTGTAAACAATGAAAAGAAAGTAAAATGCTCGAATTGTAAGGAACGAACGCTTTGATTCATCAAATTACACCACAACCTAGCTTAAACTTTTTTTAATCGTAGAAAGTCCAAATTGTAAAGATTAACGTGTACTAACATTTGAAATGAAATAACCTGTTGCTAGGGGAGAGGCCAAAAAAAAGGAGCTTGTACTGATTTCTTAGGGTTAAGAGTCTAGAGTTTTAACTGAGTAATAACAAAATTAGGATTTTTAGATTTTGTATTTTTATACTCAGCCTATAAATTGTAAATAAAAAAATTACATAAAGATCGGTTTCATTCGAGCATTCACGGTTCTAATTCAGGAATCAAAAATCGAATTGGACCCAACCGGTTATTGGTTCTCGATTTCGATTCCTAAATTATTTTTTTGGAAACCGAATTGGAACCTTCTATTTCAAATCGTTTTCGATTCGAGAGATTTGGTTTTAGTTAAATTGTCCAAGCCTATAATGTCATGTTACACACTAGTAGTAAATAGAAAATTAAGAGCATATATGACATATAAAAATAAAGTTATTTTAAGTTGAATTAAATAAAAGTTCTTTATGTAAAAATAAATAAATAAAGCGAGTCTTTTGTTTATCTGCATTAGGAGCCCTTTCGAACCCTAGTTATATCATTACAGTACAGTATGTGCATACACTTGGTATTGATAACTGTAACTGCACGTCGATCAATTTATAATTCCTCAAATTGAATGCTCTGAAACCCTGAGCAGAGCAGCCAGACATCAGTTGTCCTACCCTCTAATTGCGTCGCACAAAATGCTTAAATCCTCGGATGAGAGTGAGAAAAAGGTAAGTTTTTTCCCCTCGAATTTCTAAGTTTTAAAAGAGGAAATACTAGCCCATTAGTCAACTTAACAAAATAAACTTACCCTTTAGTTCAAAATTATTTTTGTGTACCTCATGAATAGTATATAAATTTTCTGGAATTTTGTTATAATTTTGTTTATTTGTATAGAACTTGGCTAGGAAGGTTAAAGATTCAGAAATTGGTGTCCCAATTGTGTACGGTAATATCGCATTTTGGCTTGGGAAGAAGGCGAGCGAGTAAGTAACTTTTTCTATTTTTTTCTTTCCTTAGTTGATGGTATTGAAATTGCTTGCGAAATGTTTGATGATTTGCTTCTTTGAACATTTAGTTCTTTTTTCGTTTTATGGTTAGGTACCAGTCTCATAAATGGACGGTTTATGTTCGCGGAGCAGGAAATGAGGACCTGAGCGTGGTGATAAAGCGTGCTGTTTTCCAATTGCATTCCAGTTTTAATAACCCAACTAGGATTGTTGAAAGCCCTCCTTTTGAGTTATCTGAGTCCGGATGGGGTGAATTTGAAATTATCATCACTCTTCATTTCCACAGCGACGTTACTGATAATCCATTACACTTGTGAGCTGCATTCTTAGTTATCTCTCTGTGTGTGTACGTCCATGGCCCAATCAATGCTGCTTAGAACTGCAATTACGGCTAGCAACATAGATCTGAGCGTTAGAGTTGGAATGATGTGATTGTGGTTCTTAGGCCTCAATTTCAAACTTTACTTATGAGTTTTCTGATATTAATGTTTTAGCTTAAATGCAATGACTAATGAATAGGCTTCTTCATTTTCATGGGTTGTCCCTGTAAAATGTTGAGATTGAATGTGAGAGGATGAATTGCATACAGGTATCATCATTTGAAGTTATACCCAGGGGATGAGTCTGGTCCTATGTCCACTAAGAAGCCTGTTGTCGTGGAATCCTATGATGAAATTGTTTTCCTTGAGCCTTCAGAGGGTTTCTTATCTCGTGTGAAAAATCACCCTGCAGTTATTGTGCCTAGACTACCTGCAGACATTACTTTGCCTCCTGGTGTGTTTTTTTTTTTTTTTTTTCCCTTATTTTGTTGGTGGTTAAAATATTTTTCAGTTCACCATACTTCAACATGTTTTTTGTGCTCGTCTATAGTGCCAATGGAGGATGTTGACAAAAGGAAGAGAGGTGACGCCAATGATCATCCCTTGAGCCAGTGGTTTGACAATTTTTCTGAGGCAGATGAACTATTAATACTTGCTGGTGCTCGCCAACAGGTGTCTTAATGGATTTAATTGCGCTTTTACATTTTTCTTGTTGAGATATCCCTGTCCATGATTGTCCTGAAAATCATCTACTTATCTTTATGCTGACAAAATATACAAGAATTTTACCTCCAAAATTGTATGCATTAGGAAGGGAACCCTTCAACAGGCAGTGGAAATTAATCAATACACATAATATAAAATTTAGGGAAGGATGAATATAATCAGAAAAGAGTCAAATTTATCCCAAGATGTCTTTATATGAAATCACACTTGCTGAGGTGGATGAAAATCATGCAATTGATAGAACTTCAATTTAGCAAGTGCATTATCAAGTTTTCACATTCTTGAGTAAAATAACTCTCTAGCACAGTGGAACTGTTCCCCGTTAACAAGGTCAAATAATTTCTATTGTGTGTTGGGCGCATTTTCAGTATCAGACACTGTGTCCATTGTATCATATCATGGAAGTGTAACTAACAGAGTAACTGAGATAATGCTTTCTCTCTGCTTCCACTAGTTTGTTTTCTATGTACTAAAACATACAATTAACTCTATGTTTCCTTGAAGCAGACAAAACAGGATTTGGTAAAAAGGGATAAATTACACAGTTAAACTAACCTCTTAGAGAGTTGAATTTTACTCTAGAAAAGCAATAATCTAACTGGAGTCACTAAATTTCACTTTGTAGCTACTTTGTTTCTTAGCATTATGCATCTATGTATGATTCTGCACAGAACTTGCACCCACTTGCTTGGAATGAGAAAACCTTCTCATCTTATATCCATTGAATGCGATTTTCCTATTGAACAGGTAAGATTTGGATTGAAACAAAGTCTGTTTGACAACCATTTTGGTAGAAAAAAGAGTTTTGAATAGTGATTTTTAGGAGAAATAGGGATAAGTTTTTGGTATACGTGTAGAATATTTTATTGTGTGAATGTGTAGTTGAAAATGATCTTGTAGTAAACTATAAAATAAATTAAAGATTGTCAAACAGGCACTCAATAGAAAAAGACAAGTTATAGCTGTGGATCCGATTCGTATGCCCTTTGGCTAATACACAGATCTCTCTGCAGATCTTAGCCCATAGTGATGCAGTCAGGAATTAGTATCCGATATGAGATCTAACATTCCCAGTTTTATTGGAATAAGAACTGAATAGGACAAGTGGAAAAGAGACATTAGGTGTAATCAACCAAATGAGTTTCAATTTTTTTAGAGGAAATTATTGAAGGACCAAAGTAATGACATAAAATGAGAAGTGCCCTTCTTTTAATTTTTCTCAAAGTGGCATTCATTCTTTAATTTATCTTTCCTACTCGAAAATTTTTCCTCTGTTTTAAGACGGAATATTTCTCCTTTCTTCATTTTTAGCTTTATTCCTGAAACACATGTTCTTATGTAGGCAATTATGGAAGTGAGTAAATGTAGGAAATAAAATATTGAAGTTCGAGTTTTGAGTATTTTTTATATATATGAAGACAGTAAGAATAAAATAAAACTTCTACAGAGTTTCCATTAACTTGACCTGGTCAAGTTGAGGGTCAAGTTATTCAGGTTGGTCATTTCAAGGTAAACTGACATATTAGTAACAAAGCTTAGAAGAGTGTCATTTTTCATCTTCGCATTTGAAAATGATCTTTTCAGAAAGTTCCTAAATATTTAGATATTCAATGAACTTGAAGCTTTCAGATATCACATTTTTTGACGGGCTTGATGACAACTTCCATTTGAGCAATTTTTAACCTGTTAATATTAGAACTTATAATGAAAATTGTGCCACATAATCATTTACCATGTTAACTTCTATCAGATGTTTTTAGCATCAAAAATGTACATATATACACTTGCTTGACATTTGATGTGTTGTAAAAAAATGAGTGGAGGGAAAACCTCTTTTTTTTTAACTGTCAAATGACAATTTGTGTGTACGCCAAGCAGAACTGTTTTAGTATTTTCTACTCATATCATAATATGAAAACATTCACTTTCAATTTATTCTGAGCAAATTATTACATCCCTAATAATCGTTAGAGTATGTGACATCCCAAGCTTTGTTTCTCTTAAATTTTTCCAATTCTGTGGGAAAAGTATTGTTCGTTTGACATTTAACATGAATGCCGCAGGTGCAAGCTCAAATTGCGATACTCAGAAGGCAGTTGAGTTTGGTGGATGGGCAGCCTCCACAGCTGAAATCTGCCTCCGACCTGTAAACGTGCATTATATCTCATGGAATGCATTAAATCTCATCACACCAAAAGATTGACAGATCGAGAATATTCTTAATGTGAGATTCTTGTAATGTTAATTCACTACACCGAGGAGAACTTTGTACTTGTTCCATTTTCTTGCCAGATGAGAAAGCTTCGGCATATTTGTATGCAAGTACTGGAAAATGTAATGCAATTGATGATACGGTATGTATATAGCAGATTTTTATTTGAGAGTTTGCTTAAGGTTAGGACTGCATTATGTCGTATAGTTGAACTATGTGCTCAAAGACCCTTTTAGAGTATGCATTTCTTGTTATGCGTTATTTTACATTCTGGAATTTGCTCTTTTGTGATTTCACTAGGCTCAACACTGTCATCTCACGATCAGAGAATTTGTTTGAACGGTCCAGATTCTCTGTTGAGTGTTGCCATCAGATGACACGAAGGATATCTGTCTTTTCTCTTCATATGTACCTGTAAATACCACAAGTTTACAACTTGGTTAAGCCTAAAAATTGTAATTTATGAATAATGCAAACGCTGTGAACAAGATTCTAATGCTTTCATTTGTTTACAGCTTGTATTGCTGAGGGTACCAGGTATGAGTTCTTATCCTTAATTCTCGCAAATTGTTTACATAACAAGTTATTCATTAATGTTGTGTGTCATCCACACAGCTATTCCCAATTCATTATTATCGCTTAAATCGTGAACTACGAACAATGAACTAAGTCTTCTTGCAGTGTGTTGCACATTTGTGTATAAAAGTGAATCGAACTGCCCAGCTGGCCAGTAAAAGTAGCCTAGTTTAGGGTCAACTCACTGTTAAGAGTGGTCATGTCGAGCAAGACGCAATGGCTTGCGGGCTCGTTGGTGTTGACCTGGGCAGCCCGGCCCATAAAAAGAGCTCAGTGTTGGGTCAGCTCACCTGTGAAGAGTGGTCGTGTTGGTACACTTATGGCTTGTAGACTCGTGGCTCTTGGCTTGCACCGTGCAATAGGTAATTAAATAAAAGAATAAAATTGAATACAAAAAACCAACACAATAATAACTTCGGTCCGATGCAAGACAGAGAAGTGAACGTCATTCTTGGCAGTAAGGTTGGAGAAAGAAAGGATAGGTGATTTCAACATATTTCTAACCAACATGACGCTATCGCTACGAAATTTTTTTATTGAGGCGATAGATTTTTTCTTCCATATCGGAGGAAATAATAGTAGTAGTGCACTCATTATTTATTTCTTATTGCTTGTGGTTATAAATCCCCTCTATGCTTAGAAATCTAAACAGCGAGTACGAATTGTAGTGCTTAAGTGGCAGATCGAGAATGACGGGATCGACTCAATTAAGATTACTATCTTTAACTAGTTAATAATCATTCTATGTTGATTTTTATATAAGTTCACATGATCTAGAAATTCCGGGTGATCTTAGAATAAGAATGTGTTTAGTACAAGGAAGTTAAGGTGACGATTGAAGTAGTTAGGAGTGATTTCAGTATAGTAACGTTTTGGAAGAAGAGTAACATGGGATTCATGTGCAATACGGATTGCTGGGTCACCATCAATTCAAAAAGGAAAATTCGTTTATGATTTTGTTTGTGCAGAGCACCACAATTTTTAGGGACCATGTGCACCACCTTCATCTTTTTCATCCTTCTATTTCGAATCTTTCTATTATTTACATAATATTCCATTTTTCAGCAACCACCATCTACCCTTCTTGTATATGATTTATAGGTAAAGAAGATTTCACAACTTCTAAGGATTTACTATTTATAAGTATTAATTTACAAGTGGGATTCTGTCGACTCGAGTAGGTAGATTATTTGAAATGCCTTTCTCTATATTAGTAAATTTTGTTTACTCGACACATATATCATCGTTGGTTTGTTTATAATAAATGAACAATGGGTGCAACAATACTCGTGATTGAAAATGGTCACGTGTACTTTGAAGGAAGAAGATTAGACATGACTAAACATTAATATGATATATTTCCAATCTTAGCACTTTGGGTACCTTTACCTTATAAGCCGGTATTAAGGATGAGTTCTACCCAAAGCGATTGTTACAATTGGTATCAAAACAAACACTCTTCTTAGGGTATCCTCGTTGATAGAGTGGCTTGTGGAGGGCTATATCCATTAGAAGATTGATTCGGTGTAGTCACATAGTCGAAGAGATACGATACAATTATATCTCATGCAGTGTGCAAAATATTGTAGAAAGTTACATCGAAGTAAAATAAAGAGGGGGATGCGAAGCATTAGCTTTTTTAGATGGATTTCTCAGCCTTGGAACATGCAGGGATACAAGTATTCCGGCAATTCGAGTGGTGCTCAAATTACTGTTTCCAAAATTTGGTGGTGTTGTAGGCCCTTTTTTGCTGCTAATTTCGATAGGAGGACCACATGGTGGGTAGCCCCATTTTTCTCCAACAGGCCTCCATATTCCAGCCGTACCTTCTTAGTTTTGCTACCAGATTGTCACTCGATATAGATTTAAGAATTAGAATGAGATAAGTTTAATTTTTGTGGAAACACATCCTTATTTTACTTTGAATTCTTAATAAATAATTTATCTATTATGAACTCTTTAATGGAGTTGAGATTTGTCGTCCATATTTGGCTGCAGTTGTGATCTACTGTTCTAGTGGCAAATAGCAAGACACTACACAATACACTACAAGACACGTTACATTTAAATGATGTATAAATATTTGTTAGCCAGAGTTAATGTTAGGACTATGGATATTTTGATAGTAGGGCAGTTAAGGGACAACCAACGGCGACAACAGATCCTAACTCACTAAGAAATCATAATGGAGAGAAATGATTTATTAAGATTAGAAATTTACCATTTTGTCGAATATCATTAATCTCTACGAGAAGAAATTAAAATCTTGCATATAAGGCCTTAATATTGCCCACCCATCTTGTAAACTTCTCAACAAATATAGTATAATTTTGTAAGCGCAAGAGTGGGTTTAATACACAGGTATGAATGTTAAGTCAAGAAACTTCACAACAATTGGTTCACAAGTACGTATCAAGAATCAAAATCATAACAAGAGGTCGTGAAAAACAAGAACGACCTAGGAACAAAACAGCATCATGGTACAAAGTTACTACTTAGACTAGTCGATCAAAACTAGGGAAAAAGAACAACTAAAAGATTCAAAATTTTTAAATTAATATAAACATACATTAGTTAATCTGGCTGTTTTATCTTAACAATTATTGTTAGCAGATATGAAAAGGGTTAAGGGCCAGAAGTAGTAAAGTATCGAATCCTGCGGACGGGCACATGGATTTCTGCAAATTTTGACATATATATGGATCCTATTATTTATTATGTCAAGAATCACAAGTCCAACAATCACAAAAGACCAAACTCTTTCCAATGAGGATATATGAATTCGTACTTTTCAGTACACTTTAGATGTAGTCCGTGATTTACAATGGATTCTTTTCATGCACACACTTCTATAAGAAAAATTTGACAGTTATATATGCATAGGTGATATAATTGTTTGTTCAAACCATGATACATCGAAAATAGAATTGATAAAAGAGGAACAAAGTGGATGAACGGACCCACTCAACGTCCGAAATGTCATGATTTCAGTGTACAACGCAAACTTTTTAAATTTTAATTCATACACCACCAATCGAAGAACGTGGCTAGAGGGTTTATAATCAAGCTAGGGGTATTCTCTTCTTAAGGCGAGTTATATGTATACAAAGTGCTTATATGTGTGATATTATATGGGTGATATTAGAAGATAAATCTCTTCTTGAATGACCCGTTGTAAACGAGTTGAGTGTTACTTTCAATAAAAAGATTAATTCTGTAAAGTTTCTTGATCGGAGAAAATGGACCATTGTGGTCGTCAATTTTGAATGTGGGTAGATATTATACTTATTGTCAGATTTTAAAGGTTCGAAAAATCAATTCTGCTATTTGTATATTATTTATATACAATTTGAATGGCATTTGAATATGTATCAAAATCGAAGTCATTGATTGTTTTTAATATTGGAGAAATCAATGCTAAAATTGTGTGTCACATGGTATAATGTAAAGCAAAATGTCAACTGAAATGCATGCGAGATTGAACAAAAATAGTGACAACCACTCATAGATATCGAACAATAAATTTGTTGAAAAATACGTAAGTTTACAGTTGAGACAGAATGTTGGATATAGAAACAAGTACTGTACAACAGTACAAAGTCTGATGTTGAAACTTGAAACCGACTTTCATCAGTGAAAGCCAAGTCTGAGGCTAATCCGCTAATATGAATAGGGTGTAAAATTTTTCTGCCATTTTTTTTTATCAAAACATGAAGAGGATTTTTTGCTTCAATGTTGAAACAAAATATTGCCTAATTAAACATTATTAACAAAAATAAAACATCCCATGACATGAAGCAATTCAAGATTATAAGAGAACCAACACACAACATTATACCCAATGGGTTTAGGGTCCCCACATTGTCCTTGCAAAGCTCTCTCAAAGCCCAAAAAACCCATGGGCTGTCCTTTACCCCCAACCCCACCCCCACACCTTCAAACTTTCTTCATAAATACCTTCACAACCCTCTATCCTCATCATCACCATTTTCAACTTTTAAACCTCTTCTCATTCAAACTTTCTTGTCTAAGAAACATATTTTTCTCCAAATGGCAATCAAAAAACCATCAAACAAACTGCCACAAACAGCAGTTTTGAAGCAAATTCTCAAAAGATGCTCAAGCTTAGGCAAGAAACAAGGGTATAATGATGAAGATGGGCCTCCGTTCGACGTACCGAAAGGCCATTTTGCAGTTTATGTTGGTGAAAACAGAAGTAGATACATAGTTCCTATATCTTTCTTGTCTCACCCTGAGTTCCAGTGCCTTCTTCGTCGAGCCGAAGAAGAATTTGGATTCGATCATGATATGGGACTCACTATTCCTTGTGAAGAAGTTGTTTTTCGATCTCTAACGTCAATGCTTCGATGAAAACATGAATTTGTTTGGAGAGAGGTGAACAAGATGAAACTGCGTTGTTTTGTCTTTTTTTTAACTTCTTTCTTCATTACGGCCGGTTTGATATTTTTTTTTCCTTCTTTTTAGCCCCCTTTGGCTTTGGGTGTTTGTAATTTTTCTAGTGACCCTAACCCCAACACCCATGAATATTTTCTGGGTTAGATTTGAAAACGTATGTAAATTTTCCTCATAGAGGTGTTTCAGTACACCCTGTGCGAGATTTTAATTAATGTTAAGACAACTTGCAAATGTTTACTCATTTCGGACAATCCCATGAAGAAATCTCCGTTGTCCCATGTATTTTTAGAATAAACAAAAAACAACTACTAACATAAAATAATTGTAACATTTGAAAATTTTCGTAGGAAGAAAACAAATCTTAGAACAAATTTGAAGGTAGTCATTGTAGACCATCTTTCAGTCTTAATTCGTGCCATTACACAACATTGAAGATTATAACATAATGTCTTAGAATGAATTTTTATATATTTTTATGGTCTCGTTTGGCATGACTTTTGAAAAGTACAAATTGCTTTTGACCATGTTTCGATAATATTGTTGAAATTTTTTATCTGATAGAAGAAAATGGCCTTAAGAGCATCTCCATTGATGATGTAAAATTGAGTATAAATCGACATTTTCAAAACCACATTTGCATCCCTATTTACATTTTGATAGATTTAAATCCAAATTCTGTTGCAATTGAAATATCTAAATACAGTGGGTGTAATTGGGTTGGTAGAGTTTTGCCTCTCCTGAGTCCCACGGATAGATTTGAAAAAATATGTAAATTTACATTTTCAGTCGAAAAATGTACTTCGCCTTTTTTTTTTGCATCTTTCCATTGAAGAAATTTTCAATCACTTCGAAGATTTAATCACAATTTAGATCTAATTTAAAGTATCATTGGAGATGCTCTAAAGAAGCTCCCTCAAAAAGTCTTCTAAAAGAAGCAAAAAAAAAAAATGTAAAAGCTTGCCTAACGGGCCTATATATACCATCCCGTACATTTTTGTATGATTTCGTACATTTACGTATAATTATTACCATTTCATCAATAATCTTAGACTAATTAAAGAGTAGCTTTATGCATGTCTTCGACATAAATTAATAAATTGTAGGGTATATTTCATCATAAATCATAAGTTTTGGGTCCATATCCAAAATTTGTCTATGAAAACGATGAGTCATGGACTTACTCTTGCTTTTACAGAGGACAGTTTGGATTTAATTCCTTATCTTTTATTGTAGTGAATATACAGCCATCTGCATGGATTGCTTGAATCTCTCTCCATACGCAACTCCCTCAAAAAATCCTACGTATTTTTCGTAGACAAAAATACATTAAAAACGTTAATTACACAACACACAATTTTTTTCTCCCCAAAATGTTAAAGATTGCATACGGACGAACTTGCATCAAGCCTGATAATAGAGAAAAAAAAGAAAAGGAATACAAGTCTTATTATTCTCTTTGATAGTTTACATTTTAAACAAATCTTGTGTGTTGTGCTATTCATAGCACGACGTGCACGACAACGCATCAAGTGCTTGCAATTGAGACTATTGGAGCAACTAACATCGCAATATGCTCATGCCCCTTGCTAACAGGTGGACATTGGACCTTGTCGCTTGCGTGTTGTGTTGTTCAAGCAAGACATGGGTGACAACTTAGTAGGTGTTTGTAATTGTGATTGCCGCATGTATAAAGCAACAACGCTGGAGGCATGACAGCACAATGCATTCTGATCCGACATAGAACGACGGCGAGCTGATTTTCCGATCAACTCGAGGAATCAACCAGCACGAATTGAAACGGCAATCAAAGTCCAGGCAATAGATAACTCGAGAAAAAGTATGTGTACCTGCTATACACATACAACCTCCACACACCAGCTTTTATTAATATAGGGACCATTAAAGGAGAAAGGATTGCCTATTGTGAGCTGGTCCTTCCCCATCTCTATTAAAGCATTGGTTTAATTTCTCTTTTAGTTTCAGCCACAAGGTACCTGACAACTCTTTTGCATAAAATTGTATGAGAAATGCTCCATGTACCACCTGATTTAGAGAAATTACAAATGGCGAGATCTTACACATCTTTGACAAAAAATATAGTTAATCCAACCGTTAAAATACTGCCATGTCATTATCTGTGAAGCTGTCCATACAATATATCTGTACAAACAACTTTGTTGAAACTGTATCTTCCATGTAATGATCGTATCTTCAACTATATTTCCACAGTTTGAAATCCATTATAGAATCCCTCTTGGGAAAGAAAATATCACACCATCATAATTGATGTGTTATTCATATATTCCTGTTTGGTAGTGATTAAAATTCAAATTTTAATCTAAATCAAAGTAAAAAATTGATTTAACCACATATTTCATTGGTCCAACAACTTTTCAATCACACATTTCATCAATTTTTATCAAAATTTACTAAAAATCTGATTTTAATCTTCACGAAATATGTCTTCTATCTCTATATATGATCTCAATCTACTTTTATATTGCTTTGCCTCCCCAAGAACAAAGGATTTAGGGCCCATTTGGCATAGTTGTTAAAAAGTCAAAAGCTATTCTTAAAAATAAGAAGTTATTTTTGGACCAGTTAGGATAATTTTTTGAAAGTGCACTCTTGAAAACAACAGAATTAGAAAAAAAAAAGGTTGTCTCAAACAACCGTGATGGTATGTATAAGATAGCATAAAAGAAGAAATTGTGTCATGTCCATTAATCCTATCGTACTCATCATGAGAGGTTTTTCGTGAAATTATTCAAACAATCATGTTACATGAACAGACTGAAAAATAGAAGGGACGTGTGTCCATACATGATTGGACAATTTTTAAAAAAAATTCACACATATATTGTCAAGTCAGTATATTTATATTGCATATGTTTTTTAGCGTGGACAAGAGGCTTTATTTATATTCAAATTTGAAACCTAGAACAAGTTAGTGATTACTTATTAAGAAGTACAGGAATGAGATTAAAGTAACATCAAATCAAAGAAAAAATGTTGGTTTTAAAGTAAACTCCTTCCTAATAAAGTACAAATGTTAGTACTAACCTCAGCAGTAGTTTTGTGTCAGTCTATTTCTGAGGCTGCATGTTACTTCTGAACTACTTCATTTTGTCTTGTCTGTACCTTTACCATTTAAATTAAAGTTAAGAAGGTTACAATATTTTAGTTTTCCATCAAATTTAGTCTCGATTTGATTCAGCTAAAAAAATAATCAAAATTTAAATCAAAATTAATAATTAATTTTAATCACACATTTCATGAAATTTAGAACTTTTCAATCTCACATTTTATCAATATTCATCAAAATTTACTAAAAATATAATTTTTTTCTTAACCAAAAGTGGCTTAATATATCCACAAGAGTTTCTAAGCTCAGTTTTTATTTCATTTTAGATCCAAAAAATATATCTCCGGCTATCATGCCAGTAGAAAACCTATTAAGCCCACATCTGACAATCATTATTTGTAAAAAAAAATGAAGTTTTAAATAGTGATTTTTTTAGAGAAAGTGTAGTTAAAAAGTAAAAAAAAAATTAAATTAAATTTTCATGTGAATGTGTAGTTAAATATGAGTATATTAAAAAAAAGATTTAAAATAACGGGTGTAAAAGGCTAAATATATCGAATAAAGAATGATTTCTATCTGGGGCCCATACGTACTACCCTAGAACGTGACAATTGACCCGCAATTGGTCCAGTTCCGTGCAACTTGTGGAACATGTACGATTCATGGTCACGTGGCCCGGTCATCCCCCAAATCATGACACCGTTTGTTGTGATGGATTCATATTCAACTTGTGGTAGTAGTTTTTTCTTGTAAAATCATCCTTTTGAAGCTCTTTTTTTTTAAATCGTCAAGTCCTAGCTGGGGAACGGAAATAAGGGTAATTTGTCTTCAATCCTACATTTTTTTAGAGCGTGATTTACCAATTTTTCATATTACTAACACATAAACTCGTTATCGAGAACCTTCTTTTATTCGTAATAGCACATAACATATAACTTTATTTAGACATGGACTCTACAGGTCTATGGACCAATTTGTTGACATGGCCACCGGGTCCTCGGCCTCGATCTCTTCTAAAATCTTCGACCATTACATTAGTTATGAACCATGAAAGCTCCCACACGATTACAAACCCAAACATGAGCAGAGAACCAACCTCAAAATTGTTCTATCTAAAGGCGTGAGCGAGCCAAGGCTAACAAGCACAACACAATCCCATCAAGGCTCTATTATAAGAAATCTTACTATGACTCAACCAAGGAAAGGCGTGCCCCTTACAACCCCTTACATTGAACTACCAATTGGACTCCTAACCATATGCTAAGAGTCCTAGACCAGACCATTCCAGGGGATTGTTCAAGAAGCACGCCCCATATATTCCCTATGTTTACCATTGAGGTATGCCTTACATCCTATGTTGCTCAAACTCGGGTGTGAGTGTCGGATACTAGTACATATTTAATAGTCAAATCCTTCTTATTTTAAAAATAAAGATATAGGCATATAGTTGAAAAGGATCCGAATTTTGGATACGGGTATGAGAATACATCTAACAAAAAAAATTAATAAAAAAATGACAAAATAATTATTTTATTTTATTGTAGTGTGGTGTAAGTATTTTTAGTTTTATAATTAATAATATTGAATTTGTGATGTTTTAATTACAATATAAAATGTTGACATAAATAGAAATAAAAAACTTAGTACGTTAAGGATCTCAAATATAAGTATTGGACAACCGTTTCGAATAAAATCAATTTAAATTTTCGTTTACTTGTACACAAATTTATGATATTGGATGTCAAAAAATAAACTCATAGTTAGTTCATTTATCATAAACTTAATTTAAGCAATTTGATTATAATTTGAAATTAATTTAATTTTAAAGTCAAAAATAATTTTTTTTCCGTAAAAATCACAGAAAAAATTAATTTCAACATCTTATTTATTATTTTAAAATAATTATAGATATAAATTTAAATTTAATACAAAAAAAAAGATATAACATTAAATTATTTTAATTATCAAATAAAAAGTTCACACAAATAAAATATGAGAAATACAAACTTTAATACAAAAATAAATGTAAATTAAATGGGTTGGATCATAAAATTAATCCCAATAAAATAATTATAATTTTATTAACTCTATTTTTACAAGTCCCATATAATACATTAAAAATTGGGCCCACGACCCATATTAAAAATTGGGTCCACAACCCACATTAAATTAGAACAGAAATCAATCACGTCTTCCCTAGCTCCTCCGTATTTTTCCTCTACAATTGCTCGTCCTTTTCTCTTTCCTCAACTCCTGTGCCTGCCCAACTCCTCGCCTTCTCCTTTTGCTGTCGTGTCCAAATACAAAATTAAGGATCATATTCATATCCCGTGTCATGTCGTAGATGCTTCTCCATTTCTGGAGAGTCCGAACATCATAACTTACATCAATTTAGTTTATAGTTTCAATTACAAAGAAGCAATGTTCGTGATTTAGCTCGACCTAGACAAGCTCCAGCTTTGATAGCATCGCTGAATGAACTAATCAAATTCCCAAGATAATATAATATCCCTTCATTTCTTCACTTCTCTTTTCCCATCCAATTGATTCCATCTAGCAAAACATAATCTTAGTTAGACAAAATTATAGGTAGATGGGCCGGAGAGCCTTTAAAGGTAGACCCCAAATACCACTATACTTGGCAATTGAAACATGACTACATAATTTTGGGCTGCCCAAATAGAAGAGACCAGCTATTCTTGCTCTTGTTAAGGATTGATGGGCCAAATCTTGATGCTCAAAAACAGTTTATATTTATAATATTTCAGTAGAGAGTCATCAAAGCCTGAACCATGTAAGCATGCTCAAGAAAATGGAAGATTTACGAGTAGATGTATAGACCACAAAAAAAAAAAAAAAATTGTTGGAAAATTGATTTTAATTAGTTGGTTTGACAAACTTTTGATCATTTATTTTAATAAGTCTCGTCAGTTGGACAAAAGATTTATTTGGCCGAGTATGTTCTACTCCATGAGTAGATTAATGTAATTTATTTATTTTTACGAAACCAAGTTAAGGTGAATGATAAATTAAGGCTAAAAGATGACCATTTGAAGTTAAAATAAATTGAAAATAAAAATTGGTGGGAAATTGAAAAATAACAATCACATATAGGAAAACTAGTATAATAGAAACCACTTTATATTGTTCAAGTTTGGAACTTGGGTTTGGACCCCAAGGAGTAACAATAGTTTTTGAAGGGGAGAGAACTTACATGCTAGTAAGTTGAGTCAAAGCCCAAGCATGTCGTCGTCGTCGTCCAACTGGTCAGTACGGCACGGGTCGTGGGCTTGGGCCAAGTTGGTATATATTTTTTGGTAAAATAAAATAAAATATTTGTTTATATTATTTATTTTCTAGAATTTTCTGTACACGACACGTGGCATCTTCTAGATAATGGCGGTTGACAGTTGAACTGTCGTCCAAATAAGTTGTGTCTGTTGAAGACTGGTAAAATAATATTTGAATTATATTATTTTATTATTATTTAAAATAACATATTTATTTATATTATTCATGTCGTCGTCGTCGTCCAACTGGTCAGTACGGCACGGGTCGTGGGCTTGGGCCAAGTTGGTATATACTTTTTGGTAAAATAAAATAAAATATTTATTTATATTATTTATTTTCTAGAATTTTCTGTACACGACACGTGGCATCTTCTAGATAATGGCGGTTGACAGTTGAACTGTCGTCCAAATAAGTTGTGTCTGTTGAAGACTGGTAAAATAATATTTGAATTATATTATTTTATTATTATTTAAAATAACATATTTATTTATATTATTTATTTCTCCGAATGCATTGCACAAGAAACGGTTATTTCTATTTGCTAAGGAGAAAAAAAGAGACTTTAGAAGTAAGTAGTACAAGAATGAGGTTGATAATCAATTTAGTAAACGAATAAAAGTTGTTCGTAGTGATAGAGGTGGATAATATGTAGTACCGTTTGAAGAATTTTGTTTTGATTTTGGGATTATTCATCAAATTACAGCTTCATATTCACATCAATCAAACAGTATTGCAGAGCGCAAAAATCGTACTCTAAAGGAAATGATGAACGCTATGTTGATTAGTTATAGTTTATCTAACAAATTGTGGAGAGATGCAATTCTCTCGTCTAACCACATTCTAAATAAATTATCACATAAAAGTAGGAACGAAATTTCTTATGAGTTATGAAAATGTCATAAACATTTACACAAATACTTAAAAGTGAGTGGGTGTTTAAAATAGAGGCAAAAACCATCGATTGCTTATTCATTGGATATAATAATAACAATAGTTCTTATTGATTCCTCGTACATAAGTCTGACATTTCAGATGTATATGAAAATACTATAATTGAATTTAGAAATGTTGTATTCTTTTAGGACATTTTTCCTTGTAAAGATAGTGAAAAGATAAGTTCGCAAAAACGAACTTATGATACTTCAATTGATAATCATCAAAGTGATGAAGAATCGAAATGTAGGAAAATGACCCAAATATCTAAATCTCTTGGTCCAGATTTTTTAACATATTCGTTAGAAGATAAACCTATGACATTCAATAAAGCAATGTCTAGTCTAGAAACTCCATTCTGGAAATATGCTATCAATAGTAAAATTGATTATATTATGCATAATCATACTTGGAAGTTGGTAGATCTCCCACTTGATATCAAACCGTTAGGTTGTAAATGAATTTTGAAAAGAAAATTAAAGACTGGTGAATCAGTTGATAAATATAAGGTCAGATTGGTAGCTAAAGGATTCAAACAAAAATAATGTCTTGATTTTTTCGATACATATTCATCTGTGACAAGGATAACATCTATTAGAGTATTAATTGCAATCACAACATTACATAATTTGGAAATCTATCAGATGTACGTCAAAACAGATTCTTAATTGGTGAGTAAGAGGAAGAAATTTAGACGGAACAACCTGAAAGGTTAATTGCTCCTAGATAGGAGAAAAAATTGTGTATGCTCATTAGGTCATTGTACAGACTAAAGCAAACTGGTATGCAAAATTTGACAAAACTATGTTGTCAAATGGGTTTAAGATGAATGAGTGTGATACATGTATTTATATTAAAACTACACATAATGTATATGTAATTGTATGTCTATATGTTGATGATATTCTAATTATGGACTGTAATTGTGATATCATAACTACTACCAAGAAAATATTGATAAAACATTTTGACATGAAAGATATGAGTATCGCAAATATAATATTAGGAATTAAAATTTTTAAGACATCTGAGGGACTTATTCTATCGCAATTTCACTATATTGAGACTATACTTAAAAAGTTTCATATATATTATGAAAATTCAGTTAAAATTACGGTAGACTTAAGTCTACATTTGGCCAAACATAAAATGGGAATTCGTATCTTAATTTGATTACTCTCAAACAATAGGCAGTCTAATGTATATTACAAACTGCATTTATCTGGATATTGCGTATGCTGTGAACAAGTTTAGTAGATTTACAAGTAGCACAAATAATGATATATGGAAGGCACTGGTAAGGATTCTTAGATATTTATGATAGACCTCAAATATTGGATTACATTATACTAGATATCCAGTTGTATTAGAAAGATACGGTTATACTAATTGAATATCCGATACAAAACACTCAAAATCCAGTAGTGTGTATATTTTACCATTGGTATAACATTTTGACATGAAAGATATGAGTATCGCAAATATAATATTATGAATTAAAATTTTTAAGACATCTGAGGGACTCATTCTATCGCAATTTCACTATATTGAGACTATACTTAAAAAGTTTCATATATATTATAAAAATTCAGTTAAAATTACGGTAGACTTAAGTCTACATTTGGCCAAACATAAAATGGGAATTCGTATCTTAATTTGATTACTCTCAAACAATAAGCAGTCTAATGTATATTACAAACTGCATTTATCTGGATATTGTGTATGCTGTGAACAAGTTTAGTAGATTTATAAGTAGCACAAATAATGATATATGGAAGGCACTGGTAAGGATTCTTAGATATTTATGATAAACCTCAAATATTTGATTACATTATACTAACACGGTTATACTAATTGAATATCTGATACAAAACACTCAAAATCCACATCACACATATAAAATGGTAACCATCGTGAGGCTGTATCTTAGAAATCCTTTAAACAATCATGTATAGTTCGATTCACGATGGAATCTGAGTTCTTAGCTTTAGATAAAGTTGGAAAAGAAGCAGAATGACTCCGTAATTTTTTAGAGGATATTTCATGTTGGCCTAAACCTATGCCTGCAATTAGTATGTATTGTGATAGTCAATCGGCTATCGATAGAGCACACGGTAGTATGTATAATGGTAAGTCTTGATATATTCGTTGAAGACATAATAAAATTAAGTAGTTGATCTCTAATGATGTTATTTCCATACATTATGTAAAGTTTAGAGAAAATCTTATGGATATGCTTATCAATGGTTTACCAAGAGATCAAGTATACTGCCAATCAAGGGGAATTGACTTAAAACCTACTATGTAAGAATCTTTATAATGGTAACCCAATTTTGTCGACTGAAGACCTCAAAATCTTGGTTCAATGGGACAACTAAGTTATGAAGATTCCCAGAGCACTTCGAAGTTAACTCATACCCATTTATACGATAAGAAAGTGTTATCTGCAGAAAGTTTTAGGTTATGTTATATTTTTAATGATTCATATATCTTAAACTATCTGAGTGAGGTGTGATAGGTAATTTTAATAGGAAATCATCAATACAAGTGTAAAGTGGGTCCGCTTTTAAGAGGATGTTTCAACAATTTGAATTCTCGAAAGCACTTATGAAATCCAAGAGTTATTTCAGGGTCAAAATGAATACGACAGTGAGAAATCGAAAATGTTAGGGAGGCTATTATGTTAATACTATTGTCTTGGTTTAAACCAACGGATGACAGTTCAAGTCACCGTGTTTATTGATTAACCAAGTAAATTCGACAGTATTCTACTATAAAAGTTCAAACTTATAAATACCTATCTGGTTGCAATAACATTTCATCTGATCTCTATATGGTCTGCATAGTCTACAACATTAATTTTCATTCATGTGGGGTATTGTTAGAAAGTTGGTTTGACCAACTTTTGGCCAATTATTTTAGCGAGCCCGTTAATTGGAGAAAAGATTTCTTGGTCTTACGTTCTATTTCATGAGTAGATTAATGTAATGTATTTATTTTCACAAAACTAATTTAGGGTGAATGAAAAATTCAGGTCAAAAGACGACCATTTTAAATTGAAATAATTTGGGAATAAAAGTTGTTGGGAAATTGAAAAATAACAATCCCATATAGAAAAATTAGAAGAATAGAAACTACTTTATATTATTCAAATTTGGGACTTGGGTTCGGGCCCCAATGGACACCATTAGTTTTTGAAGGGAAGATGACCTACATACTAATAGTTTGAGCCAAAGCTCACACTCGCACGCCATCATAGCCGTTCGTCCGACCAGTCGGCTTGACTCAACTAAGCATGGCACGGGTCGTGGGCTTGGGTCAAGTTGGTATATATTTTTTGGTAAAATAATATTTGAATTATATTATTTCATTATTATTTAAAATAATATTTTTATTTATATTATTTATTTTCCCAATTTTTTTGTACACGACACGTGGCATCCTCTAGGTAATGATGATTGACAGTTGAATTGCATGTCCAAAAGGGTTGTGTCTGTTGAACACAATTTTTAGATTGTTACGTCTTTTGGACACAACTTCTCAACTTCTATATAAATGTCTTCATACCTCGAATTTTGTTCATTCCACATCAATTCTGATTTTTCTCTTTCGCAAATTATATTCTTTTCTTCCTGCATTATTCTATATTTTGCATTTCGATCTCAAAAATTATTTTTGTGTATTTTAGTCCTCCAGTTTTAGAGAGATAAAAAATGTTAGTCTATGTTCACCGGTCTTGTAATTTGGATTGTTACTATTACAAGTTGAAATCCTTGTATCTTAGAAAACAAGTGTCGAAAGACCGTTAAGACCAATACGGGGCATTATTGTCTTAAGTAGAAAGAGTTGAACTCTTGTCTCGACCATTATCATTTTATATCATTCATTTCTGCAAGTTGGTATTCTACCCAATTGTTAATTCATAAATTATTGTACGGTAAAATTATTATTTGCCAACAAAAATTTCATTGATTATTTCCATCGGAACCAAAACATGACATCACACTCCTTCAGTGGTGTCCTTTGACTTCAGCATTCTTATGAGACTTGGCCTTTGCGTGATGAAAATCTGACAATGCAAAAATTCACCATATGCCAAGCCATGACATATCGACGTACGAGAATCTCTAAACAAAATTTGACCAATAAAGTATATAAACTAGTTTGTCAAGACATGTTCAAGCAAAGAAAAAAATACACACATATGCATCCACATAAGAGCACGAAACACGAGAAATTACATAGCCATGTCCAATGGCATTGGATAAATCCAATAAAATAGACGACTTGCATAACACAAATAAGTGGTGAATAAATGAGTAATACTTGTGGATTTTTCGAAATGTGTGGATACAAAGTGACTTGAATGTTTATATACATGAGCCAAATGTAGACTTATCTATTGTGAATTAAGTTTAGTTCTTTGTTGTGTTGTGCAATGAAAGGTGTATTTTAATCTCTGCTACTTTGAAGAAGATTAAGAAAACAAGTGCCACATCTAGATTCTCGTTACAATTTTTGTAAGTGTGCCACTCGCCCACTGCTGTGAATTCACCGACTCGTAGGCTGTGTAGTATTTTCGATAATCTTCAAAATAATTGTCTTCCGTTGGAAAGTTTGTGTGACATAAAGCTAACCACTTCCCAATTTGTGTAAACTATTTGAAAAAACAAAAAGGTAACCAACACCGTACAATAAATTCTAGCATATAGAAGCACCAAGATTCTTCTACTGTGCCAAATTATCAACTAAGGCCATGAAGTTTTCCAATCGTCTGAAGGAGCTAATATCATGCATGACCAAAGAGAAATATAGTCTTATAACAAAAAGGGTTTTTCCATTTTTACATAATTTCGCCAACATAATTCAAACAGAAAACTCACATGGGGCATGGGCCCCATGTGAGTAAAATATTGAAAAAAAATAAACCACCCACCCCACTATTGTGTCTATTTTGGTGCATTTCTGTAACTCCATTTTCTCTCTGTGTAGCGGAGTTTCAACAAAAAACAGGGGGACAATTGTTTTTGGTACTGGATACAATTGATAATTGTAGTAAATTGATCTTTCTCCTAATTACTATGTGATTCTTAAACGCTTGTTTTATTAAAATCAATTTTTAATGAGATTTCACATGTTTGAAAAACAACTCCAGTGACATAATACATTTGTCGGAAGTTCGAATTTTTTTAAGAAAATACTATTTGTACAATGGGGTCCAGCCCCCTCACAAGGAGGGGGCGGGGGAAGGACACAACCAATAAAAATAATTGTGGGCCATCCCTCTTGTGAGGGGGTAAAATTGAATGGACCATTACACCCTCATTATCTTAATCCCATTTTCAGAATTACCCTTGGATTCCTTTTCCCTAAATTGAGGGTCCGTTTTCTTTACCGTTTTCAAGTCGTTTTCTATTTTCAATTTTCTAAAACAATGAAAACGTATTATCTTTGCTATTTTCGAAAACGCATTTTTGAAAATGAAAAAAAAAATCACTGAAAACAGAAAACGTCCAAAAGCACGTTTTGTGAAAACTGAAGCCAAAACACTGTGATCTTGCCAAAACATGGGAAATGAATTTCTCACTTATCCTCTCTCTCTCCCCTCTCCCTTCGGGCTTCCTCTTGGATAATCCTTTTCTTCTCTCACAAAATCACAATCCAAAATTTCCTCCCCTTGCCAAATCTACGTTTTCTACTGGCTGTTTCAATCAGGTTTCCCTCTGGTTCTTTGCTTGCTATATTCTTTGTCGTCTTCGCTTGATGTTCTATATTATTTTTGTTGGGTCAGATTTCACCTCTGGTTTTTTAATTCGTTGGGTCTAATGGGAGAGGGATATGGTGTTCATACAAGAGAACCACTTTTGTTGTTTGTTTAATTAACATTGTTGTTGTCCTATATGCGTTCCACAATCTTTACAATTTTCTATACATGTATCCCTACATTGATTCACGAACTACGAAGTGCTAATTTATTTATTTTCTGATTCTTTTATGATCCCTTTGTAAAAATTTGAATTTTTTTAAATTTGGATACCATTGGTTCATGAGATTTCAATGAATTTTCTTGACAATCTCGTAGTGAAATTTGTGTTTTTTATGACCCATAAAGTAATCGTTTCTATTTTTGTAATGGGACATTTGTTTTAGAGCATTTAGGTACACCCCAGATCAGATCAGGAAAATGGAAGAGTTAATTCGAATACGAAAAGCATTGGAATCTAAAGAGCTCATTAAATTGGTAAGAATCCATTTGGTTTTGGAAAAAAAAATTGTTTTTTTATTGCTTTTAAAGTAGATTTCCAATTGATGTAATGTATTGAATCTTTGTTTATTATTTTTGATGGGGGATATTTGTCTGTACTCCAAGGTGAAACAATTAAAGAATGATTTTTTAAGGGAAGACAAGGTAGTGGAGTTGCCACAGCACTCGAAACAAAAGTTGATAGATGAGATTCTTGCTCAGTTAAGTGGCTTGGATGCCGGTGCTAATGCAACTCAGAAACGAGGTGTGTACAACTATGATTTCCGTAATTGTTAGTTGATTTTATGTTTTGTTTCCTTGATGCTCTCTTGATTTCTATCTTCTTAAATAAACTTGAGATTTGTAGTTGAGAATGTTTCTATGGGACTCCAATAAATGAATCTTTAATTTCAGAAGTAATTTTGTGATATTGATGTTGTTACTTTTTGTGACAGGACTTGGTTTTCTTCTCCATGACAAATTCCAAGTGAGCATCTAACATCAAAAATATGATGTACAGTGGAAAGAATTCTTTACTGCCTCCAAAAAGTCATTTTCCTAGCATTTACCCGTCATATGTTGAATATATCCCTAGTTCAGGGGTTGGACCAAAAGGTCTTCTATAGCCTAGAGAGGCAAATTCACACAATCAACGTACTTCCTCAGAGAGTTTTTAATAGAGGAACTACCTTCTTGGTTTGATGAACTCCGCAATGAGCTATAAACTCCTGTGCGCAGAGGAGGTCATCGGTGTTCATCTAGTGATTCGTTTGCATATATTAACACTGCGAATGTTGGAAAGACAAATTTTGTTACTACAGAAAATAACAAGTTCAAGAATTTAACCTCGGTGCCTTCATGGGGATCTCAAGATTTTGAATTCTACAGAGATATACAACATGGTTCTGCATATGGGGGCCCAAATTCTTTAGGAAAAACCAAAAATCAGACATGGGATAATTCAGTTGCACCTCCTTGTGGAGTTCCTTCTCCTGAGGATATTACAATTATTCAAGATGCAGGATTATCAAGTACTTCGAGAGAAGCAGAGAGGAATCCGTCTTCACCAACTAAAAAGCGGGATCCTGGTGAATATGGTCCTCATGACCCAAATGGTTCTTCTGAAAAGGACTCAATCTTGATGCAGCTGTTCTTGATGATTCCAGTGTTTATTTATTCGAATTGAACATTGCATCTGGCTATTGAAGAAGGATCCATAGACTATAAAGATTTATTTTTGAGCAACATTGATAGCCTGAAAATTTAGTTTTGGTTTTTCTATAGTTGCCCTTATTTCAGTTCGATATTGAATTTTCGTGATGATTCTGAGGTCTAGTTTTCACAATTAATCATGTTTGAAACCTTAAGATTTGTTTTATTTAGCATTTTTTTTCAGTTGAATCTGTAATGGGTATTTAAAAAGACTAGTAAAAGTTTTGTTTTTGAGAAATATTGATACCCGAATGATTGGTTTTGATTTTTCTCTTTAGGCCAATTTAAGTCTTCGTGATGATTCTGGTGTATTGTTTTTGTAATGGAACATGTAAGAAATCTTGGGATTTATTTGATTTAGTGGGCTTTCAGTTGAAGTTGAATCTATAATGATATTGAAGAAGACCTAGACATATTCGTTTTTGAGAAACATTGAATTTCTCCATGTTGGATGTTCTTTTTTTCTTTTTTCCTTTTTGAAGTTTTTGATGGCCAAATGACACGAAATCACACAAACGAATTGAGACAAAATTTGCTTTATGAAAAGATTTTCTCTCTATTTTGTAATTTCTGATTCTATTGATGTTGTACTGATTTTTGCATTAGTTATGCTTATAACACAATTGCTGAATCATATGCTTTCTTCTTCTTGTCACTTCTTGTCAATGTTTTACATGGATTATTTAAAATGAAGAGTACTAGCTCATTAAGCAACAGAGGTTTATATAAGCTGAATAACCTGTTTTGTACTTGGTTTATAGTGCTGTAAATCATAAGTGTAGCAATAATTATTTTTTTTTCTGTTTGGCACATGTTTGTGTGCACGTGTATTTCTGCATTTTAGACTTTAGGAGTGAAATGCTTGTTCTTCTTTTCCCATAATATGCTAGAGCGTGTACTAATCACCTAAATGTAAACAAATTATACTTGTAAAAATCTGAATCCATCGTATTCATGTTATCTAGTATAAGAGAAATGTTTACTCTCTGCTACAATTAAGAACAGTGTAGTTACGTAAAATGACAAAAATAAGGACTTGCCAAATTTAATTTAGGTTTTTTTTTTATATCTAGAAAAAAATATTTCAAAATTCACAAACTTCAAAATTTATATGTTATTTAATACTATACTAACATTAAACTATTAAAATTTATTGAATAATCAGATATCTTAATTAAATATTATAAAAAAATATTTCAAATTTCAAAATAAACGCGTTTTCTATTTTTATGTTTTGAGAAACAACTTTTCAGAATGACAAAAAGAAAACATTTTTAACAATCAAAACAGACACTCAAAATACAAAATGAATTTAAAATATAAAACTCAAAATTGAAACACAAAGAGAACAATTCATGAGTTTCCTTCTTTATTGTAGTTGAGGGTAAGATAGGTATGCCAAAATACTGCCACTTACCCTTGAAAAGTCAAATGAAAACAAGGACTTGCTCCACACTTGACCGACACATCAATCAATGCGGGCCCACCATTGGAGGAAGTGAAAATGAGTTTTCTTGCATTTAGAACTCTACGTGTGAA
>CAIGRP010100737.1:0-10690 GCA_903798385.1 Fraxinus cuspidata | reverse complement strand
ATGATACTTGACATAAATTTTCACTCATCCACGTCGATTTTGCATTGGATAAGTAAAATTAATTTTGGCAATGTGGTTTCGAAGGAGTTCATAGTTTTGATATATAAGTTCCAATCCTGAGATCAAAGGCTGATTATCAACCATATTTGTTTAAAAATTTTGTTTAAGTAGGTGTATTTGTTTCTGGACAAACAATTGTTCAAATTTGGTGGTGTTTAATAATTTTATTTTGTATAATTGGGATGTTAAATGTGAGCAATTGTCATTAATATTGATAACTTATGACTTAACTCGTTTTTAATTATTATTGATAGGTAAAACTCGAGTCAAATTGATGAAATGAAAGAAAATAATGAAAATGACAAAAAAAATGAAGAAAACCAAAGTTTAGGGATTTATTGCACACGTGCAATAGTTGATTTGGGCGTAATATCGATGATCTGAAAATTATTGAATCTATTTGGATGGAATATGAAGTAAAGGATCAAATGTGTAGAAAAAAGGACTTACAGGGACTCATAATCAAAAGTTGGGGACCGAATGCGTGAATACTGGAAGTCACATGGCGCGGACTCACGAATTAACGGAAGAAAAGTCAATGCAGCTGCGCTGACTTTTGTATAAATCAATCAAGACCAATAGCAGCTAACGGTGCATGTGAAACTCAATGCTGGTGCACACCCACAAGAATTCATTAGGGACTAGTGTCGTTTCCAATTTCAAACAGAAGAATTAAATGCTAATTACATCAAGATTTTTGAAAAATCTAACATTGGAATTAAAGAACAGGATTTCTTATATTATTTCGTGATCCGGTTGATATTTTTCCATTATTCTTTATGTAATTTATATATATATAAAAAAAGTGTTAGGCTAAATATCTTTTTATATTGGATGAATATGAACCCAATTGTTTACTTATTTTAATTCAAAACTAGTAGTTTAGTATTTCTTGCATTCCTTGATTCATTTTGTATACTAATTGCGTTATTTAATTATTTGGCCATCAATTAAATAATCAGTTGGTTGTTGTGGAGTTGGGATACTCACAATAAATTTGGAACGCGGTAAAATTAACATATGTGCAATGGATTGTTAGGAATATCATTTATGAGACGACACTCTCAAGTCACTCAAATTTATTACTTGTTAACAATCTCGTACACTTGTGAGGTTTTATTAAACATGATACAATGATTGAAAGTAGCTGACTAGCAAAGAGAGAAAATTAGAGACAGAAGAGAGCTCTCAAAGTTTGGTGTGTGGAATAAAGAGGAGAACACGTCCTTATATAGTAATAGGATGAGAAGGGATTTCAATTCTCCATTAATTTACATTAACATAAAAATGTTACAATAGTCATTAGCACTTTTTAAACACCAACTCAATTGAAAAAATTAATCAAGTAACTGAAACATATTAAATTTGTTGTTATAATTGTTATTCACTTCATCTTATTTTAATTTTTTTTTACAACAATTCCCCATATAAATGAAACTAACAACAATAACAAACATACATGGTGATAGAATTCAACAGTCGAAACTTGAATAGGATAGATTGGTGTTAACCTTTGAACCTTTCCTTGTATAAATATGTTTACTTTACTAGATGATTAGTAAATATGGTGTTCTTGAACTACTCTGTTATGTGTGTAAACCTATATTCCTACAGGCTTCTTCCTAACACAACTCGGTTCTTATAGTTTTGTTCATTTTGGCCATGAACATCTCCCTGATTCTATGAGAGTTTCTACGGAATTAAACCTTGTTATTCCCCTTTGAAGTGGCCCCACTTCCTCCTGACATAGCTGATCTTTGAATTAAGAGTAACCTCCGCTCGAATATTCCAACACATTTAAAAGCTTAGCTTATCCTTTATTTCTTATAAGTGTTACTATTTTCATCATAGGAATGGACTAGGATGAATTTCCACAGTGATCCAGCATAATATTTACAATTAGGTTTCTCCTTTGAACCTAGACTTGGGGATTTCCAGTCAACTAGGCTGGGTTTCAACTAACTCTATTTAACCATTTATTTTACATCTTTTACGTCAGATTTTCAACTTTCATCCTTGTATCCTTCTAGGACAGATGGATGTCTTGTATAGTGTAGTCCATATTTACGACTATATCTTAAGTACCTCACTACAATCACAATTTCCAAGCTATGGTCAGCTCTAGGATTATTCGTATATTTACTTAGCTTAATTACTACATAGGCTATGTCACAACTCATTAAATACATTAGACTAATGAGCATGTCATCATCTTCATGTCAAATCTTGAATTTAACATATCTTTGATAGATTTGTTCATCCTATCATTACTATCGACAATGAGCATGTCATCAACGTAGAAACACATAGTAACATATTTATTTTCAATGTCTTTGATATAAACACATTTATCTCATTCGTTGATTCTAAATCTAATGCCATGTGCAGATTCATGCCATCGTTTTGATACTTGTTTTAAACCATACAAGGATTTTCACTAGTTTATAGACTTTTTTTCTTACTCAGGTGCAATAAAATCCTCAGGTTTTTCGATGTAGATATCTTCATCCAAATCTCTATTTAGAAAAGCTATATTCACATCCAAATCTCCACAAGAATTTAATTCTTGATAATAATTTAGCCTCGTGATAATAATCTCAATAATTGTGTGTTTACAATGAATATAATGAGTCCTATGTATAAGTAACCCATAAAACCTTGTTAAAATGGAATTTAAGTCTCAATGTCATTAAAAACATTCCATAAAAGAGTTTTAACTTAAATAAAAGCTTACGCGAAAATTGGAAAAATATGCGTCCAGAATGAACTATGCTTCTTCGTTCGCTGCTTGAACCAAGTTGATCCATTTGGTTTCTTCTCCCGAGCCAAACACGAAACTCGTTCCTTTGCTTGTCGTGATCGAAGTTTCATCCACCGTAGCTTGAGCAAGCAATTCCATCGCCTCTTTGACTCGCTTCACTAGCGTGAAACTGTACCTGCATCAAAGAGAGAAAGATCGAAACATTAAAGGTAGCCGAAACATTATACTCACCTGGAAGATCTAATTTGTAGGCATTGTCATTGATTTTTTCAAGGACTTGGAATTGACCATCTCCCCGTAGTTGTTCTTTATTCTAGGAAACGTTCTTTCCTCAAGTGCACCCAAACCCAATCTCTTGGTTCAAATTAACGAGCTTGCGTCCCTTGTTTGCTTGAGAGGCATAGTGCTCATTTGTTTTTTCAATTTACAACCTTATCTTTACATGGAGTGATTTCACCAATTCAACTTTCTTTTTTCCATTTAAACTACCCCTTTCTCCACATGTAAAGGAATTAAATCCAAAAGTGTTAGTGGATTAAAACCATATAAAATTTCAATAGGCGAGTAAGAAGTAGTATGCGCAACAATTGTATCATGTCCTATTAACTACCTCAATTTGCCTATCCGAAAACAATAGCTTGGTTCCTAACTTATTCCATAAAATTCTCCAAAAATGACTAAGGAATTTAACATCTCTATCCAATACAATACTTCTATGAATCCCATGTAAGTACACTACTTCCTTAAAGAATAGATCTGACATATTGGTGGTATAATCGGTTTTATGAAGGGCCACAAGTAGTGCTTGGGTCTCCAAAGCTCGAACAAGTGTATACAACTCCTTGTCATATGTAGGATAATTGAGAGCTGCTATACTTAGCTTTTCACTAAAGTAAGCTATTGATTTTCGTTCCTGCATTAAGACAGCTCGAATACCTATTACTGAGGCATCACACTCAATCTTAAAAGTATTGTAAAATCGATGCGGTACACGACATTTCTTTACTAGTATTAAAAGTATGTTCTTGTTCAACGCCCCAATGAAATCCTACAATTTTCTTCATAATTTCAGTGAGGGGTGTGGCAAGTGTGCTAAAATCTTTTACAAAATGCTATAGAAACTAGCTAACCCATGGAAGCTTCTTACTTCAGTTATACTTTTAGGTGTTGGCCACTCCTTGATCGTTTTGATTTTCTCCTCATCCACTTTAATACCCTAAGCACTAACGACATATCCAAGGAAAATAACATTTTCCATGCGAAATGTACACTTTTTAAAATTAGCATAAAGTTGTTCTTGCCTTAAGACTACAAGCACACATTTCAAATGTCATATATGTTCATTTATATCCTTACTATATATCAATATGTCATCAAAGTAAACTACTACAAATTTACCTATGAATGCACGTAAAACAAATCCATTAATCTCATAAATGTGCTAGGTACATTAGTGAGTCCAAATGGCATAATTAACCACTAATACAACCCATATTTAGTTTTAGAAGCGGTTTTTCATTCATCTACTTCCCTCATCCTAATTTGATGATAACTACTTTTAAGATCAATTTTACTAAATATTCATGATCCATGTAATTCATCTAGCATATTATCTAATCTAGGAATAGGATGACGATACTTTACCGTTATATTGTTGATAGCCCTGCAGTAGACACACATCCTCCAAGTTCCATCTTTCTTTGGTACAAGTAATACTTGCACAGTACATGGACTCATACTCTCCCTCACATGCCCTTTGCTCATCAATTTTTCCACTTGCCTTTGAAGTTCCTTATTCTCCTCAGGATTACTCAAATAAGCTAGCCTGTTTGGAATGACAGCTCCAAGTATGAAATCAATTTGATGTTCAACGCCTCGAATGGGTTGTAACCCACTAGGCATGTCCTCCGGGAACACGTCTTCAAATTTCAGCAACAAATAAGTAGCAAAACTGGGGAGGGGTGTGTTAGATTCCTCAAGATTGAGGAATGACACCTTATAAACCAACAAGACCATAAGTTGGTTCTCAACTACTGCCCTCTTCAACTCACTCCCTTTTGCAAAGAAATTCACTTTCGATTTTTCTCTTCTTTCACCACTCTTTTACATTTTTTCTCTTGTGGCTCTACTCTTCTTTTCTCACTTTTAGCCACTTCACTATTTCCTCCTCACTTGTCAACTTGATTTGATCTTCATACACTTGTTGTGGTGTCAACGGTGCAAGAATAATAGATCTCCCATTCTTAGTAAAGTTGTACCTATTTTTGTACTTGTCATGAATCACCTTCCTATCATATTGCTATGGCCTCCCCAACAAAATATGCCCGGAATGCATAAGAACTACATAACACATCACCTTATCATGATACCGCCCAATTGAGAAACTCACCAGTACTCTCATATTCACATTAACCTCTTCATACTCATTCAACCGATGTAATTTATAAGACCTAGAATGTTTTAGCATAGTTAATCCCAATAACTCTCCCACTGCATAATCCATTTCTTCACCATGGTTAGCTCTTCCAATTCTAGCATGCCAATATATTCACCCTCACTATCACTAACCACTTCTCCATTGTCTCGCAAGATCGTTTGGACATTGAGAAGCAATGTGTCCCGATCCCAAACACCTAAAACACTTGATATCNCAAACACCTAAAACACTTGATATCCCGATTCCTAGATGATGGGGAATCCACCTTGGGCGTAGCCTTTCTAGCAACTTCCTCTTTCCCTTTCGTTAGCTCAGTCCTTACCTTTTAAAACAACCCTATCACCTTTATTATATTCTCACTTCGGTTTCCAAGAAGAGTTAAAACCCAAAGAACCCGATGAATACTTAGCTGTGCCCTTCCTCTTCAATTGTCTTTCCACCTTCATAGCTACATGTTGCATCTCTTCCAACTGAACTTTCCACCTTCATAGCTACATGTTGCATCTCTTCCAACTGAACATAATGCTGCAACTCTACCACATTAGCCCCTATTCAAACCTTTTAAAAATCTGACCATGGCCCCTATCATCTTCAACATTTGCTCTAATCCTCACACTAAAAGAGTGAGCCAAAAAGTTTTATGATGTGACCATCGAACGATGAATCTTGGAAATCATAGCAAAACTTGATATACGTACCCAAAGAAAGCTAAAATCACGTCGAAGAACTTTGACCCAACAATTTATTGAATCAGGAATCAATGTTTTAGGGTTGAACGCCGGAAAAATAAAGCTCGAATCAAATTGAAAAACAAAATTCTTACTTCCGCCCGAATAACCATGTGTGCACTTGGAAAGTTCTCACTCCTAAATAGTAAACCAAAAAGTCTTATGATGTGAACATTGAACGATGAACTTTGGAACTCACAAAAGGGCAAGATACATATCCGAAGAAAGCTATTTCATAGCTACATGTTGCATGTCTTCCAACTGAACATAATGCTGCAACTCTACCACATTAGCCCCTATTCAAACCTTTTAAAAATCTGATCATGGCCCCTATCATCTTCAACATTTGCTCTAATCATCGCAATCCCCATCTTCTTGTGATAATCCTCCACACTCCTAGAACATTGGTAGAGGCTTTGCAATTTTTGATGAAGCTCCCGATAGTAATGATTAGGCACAAACATCTTCCTCGTGATAGCCTTCAATTATTCCTAAATATGAATAGGCCTCTCATGGTTCCTCCTCCTATATGTTGTTGCTTGATCCCACCAAATAATAGCATAATCGGTAAATTCAAGTACCGCAATTTTACCTTCTTTTCCTCCGAGTAGGTGTCAATCAAATATCAATTCCACTTTCTTTTCCCACTCCAAGTATACCTTCAAATCACTTCTTCCTTTGAATGAAGGAATTGCCATCTTGATGTTGCCCATACTCCTATCAATACCATCTCCAACAAGATCTCTAGCCCTCCTTTCATGCCTAACTCCTATATCCCTCATTCTTCCTAACTCGACATCCATCAACGCATCCTCATTAATATCACTATTCGCTTCCCAATCACCAGTATATTCCGATCTATGGTCCCGCCTTCCTTACCACATTGCGTTAGAAATTTCTCTAGATTGTTCCCGACGTAAATTAGCAAGCAATGTATCTTGCCTATCCAATTTGTCTTTCACATCCTCAAACAACCTTTCAAACCACCGTATCACCTCATCCGACATGTTGACTTGATTATCCTTCCTGTTTGAAGTAGAATCGTCCCTGTCAGACACCCTAAATCTATTTTGATATTTGCCTCACGTGTATACGCTCGTGTATCACTCAAATTGGATTTTTCCCTCTATTACACTCTACCTTTTTTCACTCAATGCTTTCTTAATTTACATGAAAAACAATTAGATAAAACTAAAACGAATAGAACTCGAATTAAGCATAAAACAAAATTTCGAATTCCATCCGAACAATTAAGCATGTGCATCCTCACACTAAAAGAGTGAGCCAAAAAGTTTTATGATGTGACCATCAAACGATGAATCTTGGAAATCATAGCAAAACTTGATATACGTACCCAAAGAAAGCTAAAATCACGTCGAAGAACTTTGACCCAACAATTTATTGAATCAGGAATCAATGTTTTAGGGTTGAACGCTGGAAAAATAAAGCTCGAATCAAATTGAAAAACAAAATTCTTACTTCCGCCCGAATAACCATGTGTGCACTTGGAAAGTTCTCACTCCTAAATAGTAAACCAAAAAGTCTTATGATGTGAACATTGAACGATGAACTTTGGAACTCACAAAAGGGCAAGATACATATCCGAAGAAAGCTAAAATCATATCGAAGAATTTTGACCTAATCATTTCTTGAATCAAGAATCAAGGTTTTAGGGTTGAATGCCACGAAAATAGAAATCTTTGATATGTTTGGAATAGTTTCAATGAAGAACAAGATTAAAAGTGAATTTTCACAGATCAATTGTTAATTTTTCATAATATGATAAAGCCTAATTATTAAATAAGAGTTAATATTACGTGAAGAACAATTAGATAAAACTAAACGAATAGAGCTAGAATTATAGGTTGAAATCCACTTCATTTTCATTTCATACCCCGAAAGAAGCTGAAATCATATTGAAGAACTTTCCACTTCAGTTTCATTTCATACCCCGAAAGAAGCTGAAATCATATTGAAGAGCTTTAACCCGAGAATTTCGTGAATCAAGGAGCAAGCTTGGTTTTTCGGTTGAATGCCACAAAAATGGAATCATTAACATGATTGGATAGTTCAATGAAGAACAAGGTTTAAAGTGAATCTTAATAAAATCAATGGTTAATTGTTGCTATGATAAAGCCTCATACAGACAAACAAACAAAGCATAACTTGCTCAAAAACAATTTGATAAAACTAAAGTAGTGCTGGAACTAGACTGAAAATCAAAATTTTGACTTCCATCCGAATAACCAAGCATGCGCATGGTAAGTCCTCAATATAAAAGAGTAAGCCAAAAAGTTTTTATGTGATCATCCAATGCCTTGGAACTTACAGCAAAACTTGATTTACATACCAGAAGAAAGCTGAAATCAAATCGATGAACTTTGACCCAATGATTTATTGAAACAAATATGTTTTGGGTTGAAAGCCGCAAAAATGGAAATCTTTGACAATTTTGGGATATTTCAATATAGAACAAGATTGCAAAATCAAATGTTAATTTTCCAACAATGATAAAGCATTATTACACAAACAAAAGAAAACATGATTTATGCGAAAAGTAATATAAAACTAAACAAATAAAGCTCAAATCAAACTAAAAAACGAAATTCTGAATTCCATCTGAATAAACATGCGTGCACTTGGAAAGTTCTCACTCTAAAATGGTAAGCCAAAATGTTTTACACGTGGAACATTGAACGATGAACTTTGGAACTCACAAAAGGGCTTGATATACCTATCCGATGAAAGCTAAAATCATATCGAAGAATTTTGACCTAATCATTTCTTGAATCAAGAATCAAGGTTTTAGGGATGAACGCCACAAGAATAGAAATCTTTGACATGTTTGGAATAGTTTCAATGAAGAACAAGATTGAAAGTATTCAACTTCACAAAATCAATGGTTAGTACAATGATAAATAATAGACAAACAAAAAATACATAATTTACGCAAAAATTAATTAGATAAAACTAGACGAATAGAGCTTGAATTAAACTGAAAAATAAAATTCCGAAATCCATCCAAATAACCATGCTTGCAAATGGGAAGTCCTCACTCTAAAAGAGTAACTCTAAAAGTTTTATGATGTGATACGTCAAAGGATGAACCTTGGAACTCACGGAAAAACTTGATATACATACCCAAAGAGAGCTGAATTCATGTCGAACAACTTTGACGAGATAATTTCTTGAATCAACCTACCATACGGGAAGAAGCTTTTTGTTAGTGGTTTTTAAGGAGAGGTGTATCCAGTTCTCATGTCCCTTCTTAGAACCATTCTTTAAGAGAAAATTTAATCGGCAGTCCCATTCAGTTGCAAGTAGTAGAGAGGCTATTAAATGGAAGAGTCTCCCAGCACAACCAAAGCCTGAGCAGCTTATCTGGAGTTCCTGCCTAGATGAGGAAAAGGAGAACAAACAGGATCTGTCAAAGACTAACACATTTGTGAACCTGTAAGCTATTATCACATCTGCTTACTTTTAATTTTTAAATATAATATGCTAATTTTGGTTTCTCATTTTGTACCAATCCTCCGAGGTGGCTGAGACTGTCATTTTCCCTGGTTTCTTGAGCTTTGAGGCTATTGACCTATCGAAGGGAGCAGAATTATGGGTGGCTACTGATTCATATGTTGTACGGGGCTTCTCTTTATGGATGGGGCCTATAAACCCTATGCCCAAGTCTTTTGTGTCACTAAACAATTCATTTCTTCAATGATGTCCATCTTCGCCACCTTCAAACTCATGCAAGTGTCAATGTTATGTTTATAAGAATGGTGATGATACATGTTGTATTTTACCAGAGGCAGAACACTTGCTTAACCGGTACTGGCGTGACCCTCAACGTAGTCCTTCGAGACTCACAGCGTTCACCTTGGATATGTGATAACTATGTTTTATCGGAGAGATCTTGGAGCCTTCTTTCTCGACATTAGATCATTTCCTTTATCTATGTGGCCTTGCTTCGATTGCGACACTGCTGGTCAAATTATTTCCTAATCATAAATTTTCTCCTTAATTAAATCCACTAAGTCATCGTACATCTTGGGTTCTCAACTATGAACGTCTCTAGAGAAAGGAGTAGTTATTTCTAAATCGGACCTAAAACCTTGGAAATTTATATCCTACAGAATGCTTTCCATCTCCACCTTTTCTTAGGAGAAACGGTTGATATAGTTATTCAAAGGTTCATCGAGGCCCTGTTTTTGTTATATGTCTTCCCTACTAGGGCCAAATTGGTTATTTTCGCGGTGAACATATCCATAGGAAAAAGAAGGAAAATGTCTGGAGTTCCCATCAAAGCCAAAGATGATGAGGAGGATGACAAATGTAAAGGTGATGAAACATATGGCCATGCTCACAAAACTATTTTAAAAATTCCTAAAAAGCAATCAAAAAGGAAGAAGTTCAAAACTTCAACCTCAACAAAAGAAGAAGTTTTTTAACAACTCAAGGCAAAATCTTACTAGGGCCAAATTGGTTATTTTCACGGCGAACATATCCATAGGAAAAAGAAGGAAAATGTCTGGAGTTCCCATCAAAGCCAAAGATGATGAGGAGGATGACAAATGTAAAGGTACATATGGCCATGCTCACAAAACTATTTTAAAAATTCCTAAAAAGCAATCAAAAAGGAAGAAGTTCAAAACTTCAACCTCAACAAAAGAAGAAGTTTTTTCACAACTCAAGGCAAAATCTAACTTC
>CAIGRP010100733.1:0-40065 GCA_903798385.1 Fraxinus cuspidata | reverse complement strand
TGCTGTGTCAAAAATGAAGTAAGAATTATAATCACAGACCATAAGAATTATAATCACAAACCAGCAACCCGACCAGCTAATAGAATGAAAAAAATCAAAATTCAACTTTCTGCAAGATGCAACAAATATGTCAGCAATCTTTTTCCATAAAATAGAAGTCAGACGAGAAAGAAATGTCTCTTACAACACATTATAAAATATTTTAGAGGTACCATTTGGTGGAACAACTGTCATCTATGATAAAAAAAAAACGGTGTGCAAGGATTAAACACACACAAGATTCTTTTACTGGAAGCAGTAAATGTTTTCACTAAGAACATTATGCGTCTGCATGTCCATTCAATAGCAGATAATATGCTTTCATGCATGATGCAGTCTTGCATGTTGCTTTTCACAATATCACTAAGTTAAGAAAATTTTGTATATGGACAATTTTATTAGGAAAGACTTTGGTAGAAAGAATATTCAGTAGAGGGGAGGATTTTAATTCATAATGATTATTATACTCTGCGACATTTTTAGTTTTTCCTCCCTCAGCATGGCTAGCCAAAATTGAGTTTGTTCATCGCAAACTATGCTGAAAAGAACTGAAAAAAGTTACAGCAAACTCATTACTTACCAGCATTGGTCCAGCTGAAGCTTCATTATTTCCATCAAACTCGGACAGAACATCAAATGCGTGTAATTTCCAGTCCAAAGTTTGAGTGACAACAACGCTAGCCATACAAACGTTACCATGAATCTGCAGTAGCAAAACAGAAAATCATTATTCTAGATATATATTGCTAAAAGCAGGAAACCAGATAAATAAAAGTAATTGCAGCAGAAAAATTCACAAATAACCACTCATATAGTCATATAAAAAAAAAAAGTTAAAAACATTTTAGGAACGGACACAAAAACCATATCTGGCTCCATGGAGATCTTGATCGGTTATAGTTAGGTCACAGGTAAGAAAAGCATTATAGCACTTGGGGGAGCTTCATGCCTCTGTTAGAAAACTTTATCAGGCATAATTCATGCCTCAGCAACTAATATATCACTCTTTTTGAAAAGATGTAATTAAATTTAATACCTCTTCTTTTAATTTATCTAGCTAACAGAGGCAAAGAAATCGACAAATAATGCATGCAGTTCAACAAGAGTAAGAACTTGTTTAAAGATTATAGTGCACATAAGAAATATTCAAGATGAAACAATAGAATGTCAACTTGCCTCCAACTGTTGGAATATATGGATAACAGCTAAACTTGACTTGATTACATACCAATTTACAATCATTATTTAGGAAGCTCACAGCTTTAGCTATCCGATGCAGCCCCCATGCATAAAACTCATCCCTGCCATAAGAGGAAAGTAAAAGACTAGAAGTTGATTTTGTAGCGTAGTATACAAGAGGAGCAGACCCAAGGAAATTACAAAAATATCTCAGAGAGATTGGCAAAATGTTATGAATGCTTAAAAAAAAAACGTAATTAAATATACATATTGTAACTCCAATGTACAAAAGCAAACTACCCACTCAATTTTGCAGATAAAAATGTAATAAATAAATATCTAAGGAATACAGATTGCAAAGTTTTCATTAAAAAGGATAAAAAGAAGTCATATTAAGCTATGAGATTGAGAGTATAAAAGTAGAGAACAAGATGTCCTCCATGGCATAACAAAAAGAATAATATTACTACCTGTCAAGTGCAACTTGTAAGTGTAATTTCATATAAACAATTTTACTTGTTTTCATCCGGGTCATTAAATGTTAAAATAAAAAGAAGCGCAACGGAAAAACAATATTTACACCTTTGGCTGCCTTCTAATCCCAATTCCTTGATCTTTTCAGACAGGGGCATAACAGGCTCTGTAACAATGTAGATTGTAACCTTTGTATTCGAACCATCTAAAATTTCTGCCTCAGTACTGTAAAGAAACGACAAGATATTTGGATGCCTAACCTGAAAGAGGATACGTCATTCAGATCTAGGACAACAAAGAATAATGTGTAAACCAAGACTATCCATCCATTCATCATGCATCATGAAGTGCACAAAATAATAAGATATTACACTTTTGATATATCACAAATCAAGGACTCATAATGGGGATAGATTTCTTTCCATTGCATTGCATTGCACAGATGTTTCATAGACTAACAAGTTCAATGACACACAAAGTACTCCTTCAAGCCTTACTTGTACAGATTGTAAATGACTGGGTGCATTAGCTTTGTCTTTTCTTTTAGTAAGGTAATTCACAATTTTGGCTTTATCCAACATCTTCTTGTAATCATAACTTTTCACCTAAGTGGATATCCCAAATCAACTGCTGACCAAGGAAGCATTATTTGATTTTCCTTGCTCTAAGCAGCTTGTTAACATCAAATGGAACCATTTTTTTATCTTCACATAGGCTCTAAGCTACATCCAATCAATTATCCCTTATGATATCAACTTGCATTTCATCTCTAGGGCTATTAACTACTTTGTTTCTATATTTGATGCCGAGGCCATAACATTGATATTGAAGCACGAGCAAGTTCAGATGCAACGTCATTATAGCTAGAAAAACTAAAAAGATCAGTAACATAGGAAGGAATACTTTTGAGGTAGTAATTTTTATTCCCATAAAGAAAAAAAAAAACACCATGCAAATGATAGTTTCTAAAACAAAAGTAGCTAGAAAAATAAGTAGTTTTTCAAATTGAAGTGATGAAAGGAAAATTATGCAGTTCACAAAAAGCTCTCAAGGACACAGAAGAGTAGGGACACTAAGGATGAACATTTGTACAAAGTAGTATTATTAGGGCAATGGGCTCACGCGACAATGATGCCAGATAATATTATCTCCAACAATCTTGTGGAGATTCTGATTATTAGATAAAGATGTATCCTTATAAGGTAATAAGAAGAGCAACAGAGATATATTAACAGGATGTCGGATATTTTTCTTGGTGGTCCTCAATGTTAGACAATGGCACTACACAAGGGAGAGGAAGCGTTTTGCATGGTTTTAAGTTCATCCCATAACATAACCCCACCAGGACTCACATCTAAGACCCAATAGTCACAACCACAAGAAATGGGGAGGAGAGGAACCGTGTTAAATTGTATATTTTTATTACATTCAGAAATTGACAAGGACTACACTTCTAAAAAATTGGACAGTTGTGCCGAAACAAAAACATCAAGTGATTAGGTTTCCTTTCCCACAAGAAGTCATTAGTATTCAACCTATCCTGCACCACAGAGCAAGTGAAAGCCTTAATCTAAGAGGGAACTTGATGTAGGACAATCATATTATAAATAGGATAAAAGCAAGTGAAAACCTTAATCTAAGCTTGAATACACACAAGTTATCAAGAATTCTGCGAAGGTATATAAGGAAGATTTAAAAGAGTCCAAACACAATGCACGATCAACAACAAAGTATTCAACGTGATAATAAAAAATGAGAGTAGTGAAAACTTGGTACCCAAAGCATTGGTTAAAGCTTTAAATTTGAAGATTGAAAAATACTCATCTTACTATCAAACTTCACAAGTTAAAAGGAGGCAAGAAATTAAAAATATAGACGTATGTAAAATTTCCCTTTCTAATGGTGTAATGACCAAAAATTTTCTTATTTAAAAAACAATAGTTTTTCCCCAAATTTTTATAAGAAATACATTCGCGTAGCTGTAAATTTTTCCCAAATTTACGTGCTTTAAGTGGTCATGAAATTAAGTACGCTTAGTCTAATCTATGTTAATTACGTGTTTGCCTTTGAAATATTTTATGACAAATTATAGCAAGTTTAAGTTATGTTTAATCTTGTTAGAATTAGTATTTACAATAGTCGTGATTTAGTTAAAATTTTTAGTTTCTATCGAATGCACTATATCGCAAGATTTATTATTAAATTATTGTAGTTGTGAGAATTACTATATCGATATCCGACTCGTTAAATGCCTTATAATTAATCATGCATATTAGGCCCGAAAAGAAGTCAATTCGGATCAAGACAACCAAGTTATAGGAAATTAAAGTAAAACTATGGTTATTGAATTTTTTAAAGAATTTTATTCCTTTAGATTCTATTTTGGGCCAATAGGAATTTACGTGTGATGCATAGAGGCTATCCATTATCTTGAGTTAGTTTGTATTTATCCTAATCCTAACAAATTGGTTGCTGAAGAGTTTGAAACAATTTGTTAGTCAATTAGTATATATATATATATAACATTCATCAAGGATAAACTATTTTTTTCTTAGAAGTCCAATGCTATTAGCATGCATGCTAAACACTCCTACCATCCATACCACACATCTGCCTAATTTTACCTTCACATTTTTTTAATTATTCCATCTCCTTTCCCTCGATAACATAGTAAAAGAATATATATACATATAGATAATATTGTCAAGAAGTAAATATCAAATAAAAGGACAAGGAACTCAAACCTTCACATTTGCTTCAAAAGAGGTAGACTCAAACCTTATTTTATTTCAATTAATGTTATATTTCAGCATGTATAAATGTGATTATATATTAGATGTGACTTCTTATGGGGTTTAAATATGAGCTGGTGGCATAGTAGTGCACCAGAAATGTGAAATTTGGTGGCGTAGTAATGCACCAAATGTTGGTATGTCGTCTGATCATCGATATGCTTACTCTTTAAAAGTTCGAATGACATGAATATATGCTTTAAGTATGATATGTTTGGATTTAACGAGTGTATAAGTCTATTGAGTGTTTCTATGAAACACTTAACCCCCCTAACAATTTTAGATTTAAGCGATTGATGGCGGCGTGGATGGGAGCGATGATGCTTTGATGTGAACTCCAACAGTCATCATTTAAGTCATGTTTTGATCGAATGATTATTTAAATTTTGGAATATTTTTAAGTTAGTATTTCTTGAAAGTTTGAAGATTGAATTTTTATAGAAATTATTTCAAGATGGATATGATATTTTATTGTGTTTTATTTAGTTTATTTTAGTTGTAACACTAGTGTTTAAATAATTTCAGTTTCCACCCCTAAGTTTGAAAATTCACCCCGACTAAAATACTTCAAATTTTGAGGTGATTCCAGTTGGAGAAGGTAGCCATATGGATTATCTATCTCATAGACTTGGAATCATGAATTTTGATTGTGTAAAACTCAAGTTATAGACGTTTTCTCGAGGGCTTTCAGAATGTACTCGAGAACAAATAGATTTGGTATTGAAAACAATTTTGATCTATCTAGTGATTGAATTTGCATACAAAATTTTAACATGTAATTCTCTTATGTGTAAGATGTCTACAATTTAAATTTTATAAATTTTGGATTTCATTTGTTTGCTTAACGAATTTTTTTTCAGAAAGTTGTACAAGTCGAAAATTCAAACTTTCTGAAAGAAAATTTCTTTAGTTTTGCAATGGATTCTATGAAGCCTTATGCTTCTAATTCAAGTTAATTTCCTCATTTTTTTGAACATCTAGGTAGAATTTCACAAATTTAAGATCTTAGTAATGTCACGAGCCCTAGAGCTCGGAGCATTACAATTGGAAAGTACTACAAATATGAGATTATATGTAATATGGTAGAGATGAATGATTGTCATGTACTTTGAGGGAAACCATGGTACTATAATGTATATGCTACTTACAAAGGTCGAGATAACATGTATGTGTTTTAGTGATACAATAAGAAAATTGTTTTGATGTCCTGTGATGAACAATTTGTGAATACAAGTGTAAACAATGAGCAAAAGATCTATAAGACACATGATAAGGTTAAAAAAGTTGTCATTAAAAATGATGCGAATGTTACAAACCATGATATTACAATAGAGGTAGAAAAGCATGTGCAAGTTGAAAATTCGAGATTTGCTGATCTCGTAAATATGGAAATTGCAGTTGAAAGCCCTAAGATCGAGCCACACTCCAATGATGAACAAGTTGAAGTTCAATAGTGTCCAACAGAAGATGGGAAATTAAATTTTTCAATCACAAAGGAATCAAAGGCAAGGCTTCTCAAATTGAGAATAAAAATTTTGTTGACATTTTTTAGCGTCAGTGCTAATGAATTGCATAAAAATAAGGAAATAATGGACGACGAAGATTTGAGTCTTCGTACCAGTTCTTTTGTACTGAAAAAATCATCACTATATATTATAGCAGAAATGGAGAAACGTTGAGAATTAAAAATAGCACCAGTGGCCTCTACCAAGAGCAAACTCAAGGATGAGTTATTCTCATGCTTCGTTTATGAACGAATGTCATGTAAGAAATATTCGTGAAGAAAATAGAATGAGGATGACAAAAATAAAGATGACTTCAAACAATGCAACTAAAGAATATAAGCTTATCCAGCACATCAAGAAATTGACATCTCTTCCATATCAATATCGACAGAAATTTTTTAGTATTTTCTTCCAGATTGATTGAAGTTCTTTTTTCAACCAAATTCGAGGACGAGTTTTTTTTTTTTTTTTTTATACTATAAATATGATAAAAGTTATTTATAATAGGATCTTTATAATAAGATTTCTAGTTTTAATATATTTTATTTTCTTCTTTCTTGATTAGTATTTGATTTCTAATTTCTTTTAAATTAGAATTTTATTTTAGTTTCCTATATTAGTAAGATTAGTGAATAATTTTACCTATATAAATAAAGGCTTTGTACATTTTTTCAATAATCAATTCAATACAATACAATGCAATACATAGTTTATAGCTTTTCACTTTATTCTTGTTTCAAGAGTTTCAATCACGCTTCTGCACCAAGACTAATGCGCCCCAAATAAAAGAAGTTACAGAAAATGGCAAAGAAATTCTAGAGTATGCTTCCCATAAATTAAAATACACCAATCAAAAGCTTACTGTTCGAAGGCGCTTAACGCCATTGCGACCGGCAGCTAAATGACCATCATTTGCATTGCTTCCCGAAAGAGAAAATATTGATACAGGAGTCCCATCGTCCTGTTAAATAAAAGGGAAAAGAGAGAAAATAATGATTAGAGGCCTTATATTTCGCCATGGTCACTACAATTATACAAAAAGAAAACAATGCCCGGAATTTCAAACTAATGTCAGAATGTGGCTATATAGTCTTGCACAACCTATATGAACAGCTCATATTATCTACTCCCGCTACATAGAGATGCAAAGGTATGGCTAACTCAATTTAGAAGCATAAAGGATATGTGCTTCATAATTATGAAAGGTTGTTATAACATAACCTAGTATACTTGAATTTTGCAAGTGGCAAATCAGTTCTTAATGAATTAGTAATAACATGTAAGCTATCTTTAGAAGAGAATAAAGCAATTAAAGCAATCCATACCAAAGAGAACATAGAAAAACTTTGAAATTGAGAATTTGCAATGACATGGAAGGATGAAAATATAGAAATTCCTGTTACGAAGGGGCTGTGTGCATGGACACTTGTACATCTACCAAACACAGAAATTAACTTTGGAAAGAAAAATTGGTAAGAGTGAGAATCTTCATTCAATATACTCCATCATCAATTAATGAAAAAATAACTATAAAATCACTACTTAAGGAAAAAAAAATGATATGTATAACTCATTGGAAGTTTTTTTCTTGAATAAAGATTTGGCAGATGCAAAATATGGTTCTGATACAATTCTGATACATTTTTTGCTAGAAGTTGACAACTCAGAGAGGAAAGAACGTAGTGAACAGCAAAGATATTGAGGATTTTTGGGTCGCTCTCCAACTTACACCTTAAGCGCTATTGGTAAAGACTTATGCCTCAATTCACTGAAGCTTAAATCCAAGCCAAGCTTTAGAGCTGCCACAGAGCGTGCTTGTTTGTCTTGCCTTTTTCGAGCTTTTTATTATTGCTCTAACTTTATGGACTAATTTTTTATAATCTAAAACCTTTTTTTAAATCTATTTTTACCACTACACAGAAGGGGAAGGGAAGTCACATTGCAAGAGAATGATTACAAAGAATGAGAAGATATTCACAGTAACAAGAAGGATGATAGGGCCATATGGAATTCATATATGTTGATAATTCTCAGGAGGGAAAAATTACTGGTAAATAACATGGGATACTTCTATGTAGTTTCTACATCTAGTAATATATTTGAGAACTTATTTATTAGTTTATTTTATGTTTGTTGGATTTTTGATTTATTAATTTGATTTACATAGATGATCAATTTATTTATGGTTTATTACGAGCATTTTTTATTTTCATATTCTTTTGAATTCTTTTATTAGTTTTTCTTGACATTTATGCCTAACTCATAGACTGAAAATGCCTCGGTAGCTGATTGAACATTTTAAACATAGTCATTTCCCATGATGCACACACGGATACGTGTGTCCGACACGATACGTGTCGGATTCGCCGACACGCGATTTTTAAAAAAGTATAAACACGTCATGTCATTGACACGTTGATTAAATTCTCAAAAATTTTTCATTTATATAGTATAAATTTAATTTAATACTAGTTATTAATTTTTCTTGTTGAAATCTTTTAAACATGAGTACCTATTTGTTACTTACTAATAATTTTGAATTAACAATATATGTAAAGTGTCCGAGAAGTGTCGGTGTCGGACACGCTACCCTAATTGAAGTGTCCGTGCTATAGAGGTCATCTCCATCACTACTTTCAGCATATATTGTCATTTAGCCCCTGTTTGGTACACATTAAAATTTTCATTTTCATTCTTCTACTCATTTTCAACCACACATTTTTCAATAAAATAATATTTTCTATCACATCAATAACTTTACCTTCCTTTTCCACCATACATTCTTCATCATTCTACTATTCCAAAATACATTCTTCCAAAATAATGTGGCTCAAACACACCCTTATTATCTTATCAACTCTAATATGGGCACACGATGCATCTATCTTAACATCCTCATTTCACTATGTTCGTTCAATAAAAATAACTATAAAACTCAAAAAGGAGAAAATAACTAAGAAGTGTTGTTACCAAGTTTTTGAGATATTTCAAGTCCAAGATTACTTTCCAATGCAGGAAATTTTCATCCATCCTCCAAACAAAGCCTCAAGAGCTAAAAACGTCACTATCACCAAAATTTGTGTGCGTGCAGCAATTCCTTTGTACTCCCTATTAATTCCAAGACATGTCTATAACAAGACATCGGTAAAACTAAACTCAACTGCCAGCAACCCAAAAGTGTATTTGACCCCCCTCTCACTTAACAATTAACATCATGAAATTTAACCACGTGTATACTTTAAAATGTTTTATAGGGAGAGAAATAAATTTAGAAATTTTGTAGAATGGTAGTTCAAGGGGTAAGAGCTAAGCCAGATAAATCTCTTCCTCTTCTATTATTCTTGAGTTGACTTATACTTATAAAACTACTCACTATCCAAACCTCACCCTAATCTTGTTCTTTTTTTCTTCAGATAACTGGGATAAGGAATTTTTAACTTCTTCCCGAATATCAGAATACTACTATGTTTCCTATATACACAAATTGTTAAAATATATTAACCTCCAGTTATGGCTAGTCCCAGTAAAAGCCTAGACAACTTCTGTCAGTTCATCACTTCCAACTGCATTATTCCATAAAATCAAATTCTGTTCGCAACAAAAGCAAAGTGGATAACAGCATCATCAATGCACTTTTCTGTAACAGCATTGATCCCAGAAAACTGGAACTTAACAAAGCGAAAGTCGAGAGAATTACGGAATGAAATCAACACATTCAATCAAAACCCAGAAAAACATAGACACACGTGTACGCATATACTATAGTCATAGATATAGGGAGATGAAAGACTGGAAAAATAGAGAACCTTGGAGGTGCCATGGCAGTGAACCCAGGAGCCCCAAGCAGAGGAGTAAGGCTCGCCAATGTTATACGGCAGATCTTTGAGGCCCGCTCCCGATCCGCCCACCACACCTTTCAGGAATTTCAGCATCTTTCCAGGCCGGGCCCGATCAAATCCCTTCGAGGGATTCCCGTACTACAATTGAACAGTATATAATTAAAGAGAGCTAGAGGGAGACTGCGAGGGTGGATCTAAAGGGCAAAAGAGCGAAGCAGTGGATTATGAGTCGAAATAACTGCAAAAAATAATAATAAAATGTTTAGCGTATTTTAACTTTTTGTTCGTCGAGGTGATGTCGTTTTGAAGAAGGGAACAGTGGAGGTCTCTTTCTTTGTGAAATGCGTAAACAAGTTATTAACCTTTTAATTTTGACATTGTCATCCTCGACCTTTTACTTATGTAGCAAATCAAATCTTTACGGTCCATTAGAAATAGAGTTGGTAAGCATAAATTCTCGCAAAGTATTAAAAAGAGAATGCTTTGTCTTCCCAACCTCTTACGCTACCCTATCCTTATCTACCACACCTCATCTATTACGTGCGACGAGATGTTACTGATAAATTTGATCTTTCAAAATCACGTCCAAGAAATTGTGAAATTTAGGTCGTGTTTGAGTTTGTTGAAACTTTAAAGGCATTGATGGAAATGACAATTTAGGGGTGAACAAAAATAAATTGTTAGACCGTAAATCGAACCAAAATTGTTGGTTTGGATCAACGGACCTTCAAGTTTTGATTATGAAATGAATTAAACCAATTTGTAACAACAAGACAGCTTGTAATTAGCAACAGATAATTCTTTTCTTTTCTTTTCATTTTTTCCCTTTTCTATTCTCTGCTAAATGAAACTTCTTTCATATATCTTTTTAAATTTTCCTATCTTGTCCTCGTGTTTCTTTCTAGTCTTCAATTTCATTCTTTTCTTTTGCTATATTTATCTTTCTTGATTTTATTTAGCCCATGTTTGGTGGCCTTTTGAATTTACTTTAATTTATTTCTCATATTTATCGTTAATCATACATTCATACAATAAAATATTTTAAACATAAGTTTAAAACTTTTTTTCAATTTTTAACCTCACGTTCTAAAAAAAAAAATATATATATATATATATATATATATATATATATATATGTATGTATGTATATGTATTATTCAAAACATAGTTAGAATTGGTTTTTAATAATTTGCGGGTTGGGCCGGGTCATCCCGTCTTGATTATCCACGACCCATTTACCAAAAATCTTATCGTCACAAATCACAACTCACGTGCATATTTGACCGACGTTACTTTAAATAAATTCCGTATGTGAAGACTAGGGTACTACATACTTATATGAATGTATGAGAATATCAGTGTCACGTAAAAGGCGTAATGAAGATAATATTTAAATGATATATGCCATATTTTAATATCTTAATTTTTAATATCGGACTCACTTGGTTAATCAATGAATACAACGTTTTGAATTGTTGGTCGTTATTGCAAGCCTGGACAATAGGTCAAACACATTATTTTTCATAGCAAACTTTGGTTTTATATTGTGTTCATTATTTCAGCTATGAACTTTCTTAGTTCTGCATGTGCACTAGACAATTCGCCTAAGTAAAAATCTCATAGAATCGGTCAAGTTCACACTCACATTTGTAAATGGATCCGTTAAGTTATCCTTCAGTAAAACAACCAGTATTGTTTAATTTGAGAGTAATTGTCAAATAGTATTATATCTACGACGAATGTCAAAACTTACAATTATATTCTACATTCTATGCCCTGTGATTTGTAGCTAGCAATCTCGATCATATAACAAGCACAAGTTGTCACCAAATAGGAAATCCTTCCAAAATTTTTGAAGTCATCATACTTTTTTCTAATTTTATTGAAAGTTTTAATTTCTTTTAAATCCCAAGTTGCATTGAAGATGTTCATGAAACTACTATACTATTAATAGCAAACAATATTTACTTGTAGATTTTGAATCCTTGCAATAGATATCCAATTTTCAACATTATTCATATTTTAAATTTAACAAGGTATTCATTATAATACAGTTTATAATTAGTGAGATGGTCGAACTTTATATACTCAGAAGATTATTATGTTGTTGGAGTGAGTCCGAAATTTAATTGAGAATGTTGCACAAATAACAATCATACCTCCACAATTCTGAATAAGACTCAACTCGAGCCATGTAGAAAAAGGGACAACGCGTGTAGAACACAAAACTCTAAGATATACATTCTCCATATTAGCACTCGTGCCGCACTTGTCAATGACAATTTTCCCTATCGGTTCATTTCCAAATTGCGCATCTAAATGCAAACGTATAAACGGCAATGAGTCATCAATCACTCACCTTGATTTGAAAGTTGATATCCATTTGAACAAATAACTAATGAAAATGATTAGTAGAACAAATAACTAATCCTTGTCAAATGAACCGTTGCCACATTTATTTTGTAAATGAAGAAACTTCAATAATAACTACCGTTTACACATTTCATGAAAATCCATGCATTTTCATCATTACAAACTGTAGGTTATAAATGAATTGCTAGACCCTTGTGGTAAAAGAAGTCTGCCATCATCTTCACACTTACTTTTCCACAAAATGTGTTTTCAATGGTTAGTATCATCATCAAGTTCATTTACCGACGGCAGTTTCAGTAATTTGAAATCCCAAGCTTTTCAATCCTCTATGTGGGAACATTACTTAGGATCTCTTTGGGCTAGATTAAAATCTCATTTTAATCTAAATCAAAGTCAAACAATCAATATTAACCACATCTTCTATGAGTCCCACATCTTTTCAACCACACATTTCAAAAACTTTTATCACAATTCATTAAAAATCCAATTTTAATCCCCACCAAACACCCTCTAATATAGGGCATTTATCTTGGGTCCCACATATGGGAAGTGTGAACCTTGTCCAATTATATTATTTCAATCACATATTAATAGAATTATTTTGAAAACAAAATAGATCCTAATGCATGCACCTTTTCAAATTTATTATACTTTCAGATTTACCGCATGTACATAATAGAAACATAATATGGAGTAAAGAAAATGAAATTATGATGGTCCAATTTATAAATTTTCATGTGTCTCTTCGAAGAATTACATTTTATGGTCAAATTAATTTCAACTATTAGATCACACAATTTCAAATTTGATGATCTGATTGTACCTTATTAAAAGGTCACAGCCATTCAAAACAATTCTTTGATATGCACCATTTGCATTTGAACTTTTCGAATAATTACATTTTATGGCCAAATTAATTTCAACTATTAGATCACACCATTTCAAATTTGATGATCTAATTGTACCTTATCAAAAGGTCACTCCTCCCCCCCAAATTCAAAACAAGTATTTGATATACACCATTTGCATTTGAACTTTTCAAAGTGTTACATCTTATGGTCAAATAATATTCAACATTAGATCACACAATTTCAAATTTGATGATCTGATTGCACTATTTGCATTTGAAGAGTCGTGTTCAATCCAATCATATTTTGAAAACTTTTTCAATTCACACATTTAATCCTTATATTACCCTAAAATTCCAACACATGATTGATATCCTATTTTCACTGTATTTATTTTATAAATTTTCGCTCGAGAATTCATCATTTTTCTTGGTGATTCAGAACCAAATAAATATTAAAATGTAAGAATATATAACACCCAAGAACTTGGTATGGAGATGTTTTTGCCATAATGAACAAGAAAAGTGCTAGCCGCCACAAAGGGAGCAAAACCTCAATTTTGAAACTGATTTTACTAATTCAATCATAAGGTCACGCAGCCATGGACATAATGAAAGTGGAGTGTACTATTGAAAATTATAGCCAGGCGACCTACTTTGGCAAAGGATTTACTTATGTTCGACTGCACGACACTTGAAAGAAAATGTTCATGAACATAAACAACATCGTGTGCGAATTGTAAGGCTCTTGAAGTCCAAATATTTTTTTAACCGTTGGAGAAAATATTTGAATGATCCTCTACTAACTTTGTATATATTCAGCCTAGACTCAATTTGGACAAATCCCCACCATTCCTTGGAAGCAGATGCAAAAGAAAAAAAAAAAAAAAAAACACCCTATTCCTTCGAATTTATCCTCTGTCCAATTAATAGGAAAAGGCGAACAAAAATGAAAAGATTATAGCTGCTGTTCTTAACATTTGACTAATTAAGTACTTAGATCCCCAAGTATATTATTCTAACATTTAGATCTCTAGCTTTTCATCTTTAGTGCATGTGAACCTTACTAACGTAATTATACTCACATCACAATTTTTATTTTTTGCACCATATTTTAATTGCACTTAAGGTTCTTAATCTTTGTTCGTTGTAGCACTTATATTCCTAACGATTTTTTCGTATTATTCTTATTTTCAAACTTTCCATTAATTAACACATTTTGAATAACAGTTTTATGTCAAAAAGTTTGTTGAAATGATATAAAAACAACTTCGTAGGAAAAGTCTAGATGATGTAACAAGGTTTAAAATGTCCCAATTTCCTACCAGCCGATTGATTTATTTATTTACCTATTTTCATTTTTAATTATATTGTAAACTTAAAACTCATAAAAAATAATAGTCCAGACGGGGTGAAGCGCGGACCATGTTCCCACTCCCTACCGCGGTTCCGTGATTGGCGGAAGAACATTTTGCCAATCCTACTAGCGCCTAGCGGGGATATGGAAGATGGGAGGGAGGAAGAGTATGGGGCGGTGGTTAGGGAAAGAAGATGAGGACATAAACTTAATTCGTTAAAAGATTGAGAATCGCTATTGCAATTTTCCCAACGAGCTAGGAACAGCAGGGAAGTTCCAAGGTATCATAAATTTACCAAAGAACAAAAATCATTTGTCATGGGCTGTTTCGAAGAAACTATAGTCCTAAGATCCAAAGAATCTGACTTCTCCCAAAACAAAAAGTTTTCCAGTTCCAAATGGTTTAGAAGTCAAGTTTTCAAACCCAAACCTGATCATCTCTACTTAATTACCAGATTATTTATCTTAATCCCTATTTGATTAATCTTTTTTGGTGGCGTCAACGAGATTTGATGAATTTTAAAAGATTATGAGTTCTAATGAATTTTGAGAATTTAATAGATTTTTACAAAATCCAAGAGAATCTCATTAAAATGGCGAAATTTGAAAAGAATTTTTAAACTTGAAATATATCAAAAAAATTTAATATCCCTTTATTAATGAAATATGTAAAAATTTATGAGTTATCAAAGACACACAAGTCTTAAGGGATTTCATTAAAATCTCAGTTCTAGACACATAGATTAAAATTCAGTAAAATCTCAATTGGGGACACCCAAATTTAGAAGAATTTTTAAAATCTATCAAAATCTCAGTTGAAAACGCCCCCTAATATATTATAACCTTTTAATTTTCACCCATTTTAATTATATAATCAGTCAAATTTTCAAACTTAAGGAATTTGTTCATGGGAACCTTACATTTTGGTTCAATGAGGCCAAGTCTTCTCATGGACTTGTTGTGGGCAAGAACGTGAAAAATTGATAGGAAATAGACCAGTGACTTGGTCACCATTTCCTAAGGTTTCTTTCTACTCGGCGTGTTCAAAATATGCAAAATACTTTGAATACTTTAGTGTTTTTCCCAAAGGCACCAACACAGAAACATAGTACTCTTAAATAATTTTTATTACTCCTTTAAATGAGCTTATAATGTACAATTGTCCAAACGCAAATTAGCCCAAGGAAAAAAAAATGGAGGAAAACAGAGGTTTGATTTTATATGGGTGTAAGTTGGCTAAAGTCCTAGAAGAAAACCTGCTAAATTTGGCTAACCAACCTGATTTTTTTCTAAGATCATGTGATGAGATCATTGGGGTGTTTAGTCGCGTAAAAGATAGATTATCCCGTGAAGTTGTTCATCGGCAATTCGACATAGGAACTCAGGAATGGTTAAGAAGTGGTGCTGGCACAAGTACTGATAATCGGGCAATGGATTTGCTTAATGCTCAAGCTATTTTAGGCCACAGTAGCAGCGGCGCTTACTACGACGCGTACTGTTTTGAACTCGTCGGACATGAAATGGCTGGTGGAAGGGATGTGGAAGGTGGTGCAGATGGGTGGAGGGGCGATAGGTGGCCGGAGATTAAGCCAATGGATGCATCGAATCCATCTTCTAAAAGACACAGAAAAAGGTGAGAAACTTCATTCCTTGATAATGTGCACGACTGTTTTCTTATGTAAGAGTACCCTCAGAGGGATACATGCTTTGTTTTGTTTTTATCCTTCTCTGCTCTCAATTTTTTTCTGGAAGAGAGTGATGTTTTGTTCAAGAAATAACAAGGGAATTAAAGGAGAAGAATCAAAGAACTTCTCCCTCAGGTTCCAATTCAAGAAGTTCTTGAAAGTTCATGCAAGAATAGGTGCATTTACTAGAAAAATATCAATCACACTGGATTTATCTCACAAGGACACACTTGCAGCATGGTATCATGATAGACGAAGGTGTACAATTCAAGTCTCACCTTCCCCTTTTTTCATGAAAATAGTGTACATTTTATGTCTTTGATAAAGAATAAACACACTCATCTACGTGAAGAGACAAGTTTGAAACATAATTAAAACGAATTAATTTGTCTCATTTCTAACATCTTAAGTTTCCAGAGAAAGTAGTTCCAAAATACGCACTAATTGCCTGCATCCGCATATGTAGCACATCTAGCATTTCTCTTTTCGTTTTCATTTTTCTCATGGAAATACGCACTAATTGCTTTCATCCACGAATGTTGCACATCTAGCATTTCTCTTTTCGTTTCATTTTTCTTATGTCATGTTAAATTTTTAGTATGTATAAACCCATATAATTAATGCATGTCAAAACTCTTCTAGAGTAAAAATACTCTAAATCTGTGGCATCTTCACCTTGTATTAATGGTTTCTTGTACTTTTGGTTATATAGAAAGGATGAAGCTGACAAAATCGTGAGAAGGGAACCTGCTCCTCAGATGGGAAATCTTGATCTTCCACCAGAAGATGGTTTTACTTGGAGAAAATATGGTCAGAAAGAGATTCTGGGATGTAAACATCCAAGGTATACTTACATTTAATATTTGATTCTTCATTTTAAGATTTATGTTTCATCTTAAAAGGTTAACATTATTAAGAAGAGTAACACAGTCTTTTATACATCAATAAGTATTTTTATATTCAATTGATATGAAATTTCTACCCTATTATGTCTATGCAAGATGGTGGTTCATTTTATCACACCAACAATTAACATCCGAATGCTAGTTTAAGCTTTAGATGGATCAAATTATTCTTTCGAGCTTAATGAGATTTGATATTATATTGATACTTGGGGTTTAATTTTTAAAATAACAACTTTATTAAGAGAATTATCCAAAACTTTATGTTTAGTTAGTATTTTTATACTTCAATGTTCTTCTAATGAATTCAGTTATCATTGCATTCTAATGGGTCGAATTACATGACAAATTCAAATGATATCTGTTTGAACTTTTTTTTTTTTTTGTGAGATTAATATTAATTTTTTGGAGAATGCGTGATTAAAAAGTATAAATTTTTTTTTAGTTTACGTGCAAAATTATTTTAATGAGAGAATGTGTGACTGAAAATGGAAATGGGAAAAATGAGATTTTAGAAAATGGGGCTCAAATAGGAGTGAAATGTTAAGGATCGAACGCGTTTTATAGCTATGCGACAACTTTTTTTGGGTCAAGCCTCTCTATCTTTCATTATACCTTTGACCAATAAAAAGAATTACAGTACATATCCGGTTCCCTGGCATGCTACCAGTCGTTATAGTTGTCTTCCTTCGCTACGTGACCTAGTCAATGAAAAATTAAAATGGTACCACATGGAATAGACAAGGTGACAAATGGGCTAATGAACGAGTCTTAGTGGTTTCTTCATTTGACATTTCGTACTAATCATTTGTTGAAATTCATCTTGAAGAAACGAATTTGAGCAATCGTTTGGCCATTTTCAATTTTTCGTCCTCAAATTTCAGGAGCTACTACAGATGCACCCACCAAAAATTTTACCAATGCCCGGCCAAGAAGCAAGTCCAGCGGCTCGACGAAGATTTCTACACGTTCGAGGTGACATATCGAGGTAAGCACATGTGCAACATCACTTCCACCGCACCATCTGCCACTGTACCACCACCCGTTGAACACGGGACAATTCCACAAACCACCGCCATGCAGCCACCCGTAAGCCATTGGTTGTCAATTGATGTCAAGCCATCGCCAGAAGTGGAAGCTACACCCACCATATTCAATAATCTAGCGTTTCAGTATCCCGGTACAATGGGTGGTGCCGGGCCTAGTAGTAGCGGCAATATCGCGGCCGGTGGCAGTGCTGGACTGTCCGGCCCTCGATTTCCAGACTACCAGCCGGTGGCGGAGTTTGCTGATGCTATGTTTAATTCTGGTAGTAGCAGCAACAATAGCATGGAGCTCATCTTCTCATCCATTGATGAGAATTGGGATACTGCTACAGAAAAGAAACACTAATAATTGAACTGCACCTTTTTGTAATAAACCAACAAATTGGGATTAGAGCTGCAGTGGCCAATTGCTGCTAAAAAACTCCTAACTACTTCACAGAATTTTTTTTTTACTGCGCATATGTTGTACTTCATTATGATACTGGTTATTTTTAGATGTGTTTCATTTATAGCTATAACATGTTTATTTATTTTAATTTAATTTTTTTTTGTTGGTACAGAAAAGAGACAAAAAGTTTAGCAAGTTAAATAAATATTGTAACGATTTCAGTTTTAATGTTGTTGTCTATCGAAGTAGTCTGATGATTAAATACATATGTATATACACCTAGGTATGATAAAATAATTTAGATGAAGTAACAAAGATGTCGATATATTGACAAAAGTAACAATGACAATATTCAGGTGAAAATATCGAAACATTTAATTCAAAAATTCAATATAAGGTTGTCGGTAATGTAGGGAGAATGGATTATAATTAGCTTAAATTCGAAATTTATGAGAATTGTTGATTTTAGTGTAATGAGCTATTTATTCAATAGTTGAATTTATATGGTTCTTGGGGAAGTTGATTAAATTCAAAATTAAACCTAATGTTGGTTTTGTTTCATGGTAAACGGTTTGAAATAGTAGAGCTTATCAAAGATTAGTCTACCCCATATGCTATTTACGTGTTGGCAAATTTTGAAGCTATTGAAAAGTGGGATTTTATAAATATATTTAATTCTTAGATAACGAGTAAAATGAAGAATGCTTTGACTAGTATAAAGCTTTTCTTGTTGAAATTCAAAGAGGGGCAGCCATCGGAGTTTTAAAGGAAGTGGGTAAAGGAAAGAGAAATTAGTTTGGATTTAAGTAGTCAATTGATTTGAGTTTTGTTGATCCCGTTTGGTTTGTGTTTTAATTTTGAGTTCATTTTTAGTATTCTGTTTTAAGGCTCTATTTTAAAATTACTAAAAATATGTTTGATTTGTCATTTTGAAAAATTATTTCTCAAAACAGAAAATTAGAGATTATTTTGATTTGAAATTATGAAAAATTAATTTTAACATTTTATTCCATGAATTTGATTATTCAATAAAAAAAAATTATGCTAATATATTATCAAGTAATATATACATTATAAAGTGGTAAATTTTACAATATTTTTTCTCATTACGACCTACAAGATTAAACCGAAAAAAGAATAAATTAAGTTCAAAATATAAAAATAAAAATAAATGATATGAATTGAGGATATTTTTATTCACTTAAATTTTTTTTAGAATTTTTGTACAAATATTCATTAAGAAATTGAACTATTTTTACTTTTTATTTTTCTAGAAATTTTTATAATTTCATTTTTTTATAATTTATTTTTCTTGATTTTTATGTTTAAAATTCCATTTGTTAGAATTTTATATTTTTATTTTTTAAGATTTTTAGTATTTAAATTTTATTTAGACATTTGTTTTCCATATTTCGAGTGTTCTCAAAATTTTCATTGAAAACCCTCCAAACGTCAAAAGTGCATTTTCACTTTTATGTTATTAATTTATCCTTATTTTTAAAAATGTATTTTTCAGAAATACAAGATCAAACACATGTTCAATGTTTTGTAAAATTGAAAACTGAAAATAACTTGAAAACAGTAAATCAAATGCACCATAAGCTTCGGCTATGAGTATGTTCAATTGGGGTTAAGTATTTGGTTAGAAATTAGGTGGATTTACATGGAGCAAGTTAATATTATTTGAGAAAGCTAGCTAAAGTTTAATACAAATATCATATTTTAAATTTTGGAGGTGACGAGGAGATCGGAGCTACATTTTGGATTGTTTAGGGTTTTATAGTAAAGGGACTTAATTAATATTTCGTTGTAGTATATATCACTTTGTTTGGTATATGTTGGAGGGACATGATTTTCAATATATTTCACATGTGGTTGTAAGAGTATTTTGTTGATTTACAGGTTGGTTAAGTTTAGATTGCAGGAAAAACTATGTCAATTTTTTTTAATTCTTTTTGGTCAAAGAAAAGTATTAATTAAAGTCAAAGGAAAATCAAAATCAAAATTAGTTTGGTGATGGATTCGATATCTAGCTTACATTCATCATATGCGCATATTGCGTTTTGGATCTAATAGAGTGATTCGAGACGGATTGTATCATACTACATAGAATATAATTTGATATTGTATTCTACGTTATGTTTACTATAGCTTAGCATTGTATTTTATGTCGCAGTCTATGAAATTATTGAGAATTTTATGGTACTACTTTTTTTAAATCGTAAAATCTTATTAAATATAAAAATACCTTTAAACACACTCACAAAGCATGGACAACTCATATTTGATCGATAAATGTCTTTTGGCTTAACAACTGTATGTAATAACTAATATTACCATGGTGGCCGTGATAGAAGTATAATCTATTTTGCAATGTTGTATACAATAATGCATTACCCTTATTCTCACCGTTCTATAATAAAATGTGTAATTATACAATATAGAGTTGTTAACTGATATATTTTAATCAGTACAATATAAATGGTAGGATGTTTCTAACAAGGTTTCATCACATTTTAATATTAAGGGTGTGTTTGAGCCACATTATTTTGGAAGAATGTATTCTGGAATAGTAGATTGATGAAGAATGTGTGGTTGAAAAAGAATGAAAAGTTATTGATATGATGGAAAATATTATTTTTATTGAAGAATGTGTGGTTAATAATGAATAGAAAAATGAGAATGAAAAAAATAAAGTATACCAAACGGGGGCTAAATTTCATTTATTCATGAGAGGTTGCATATATAAACCTTTATATTAATAGAAGAAAATGGACGTACGAGTTTCGGAGAATTATTGTATTAAATATTAATGGATATTATGGAGCATCATTATGCATGTTAGTGGTCATTATTATTTATCTGGACTATTGGTGGTGGTGGTGGTGGTGGAGGAGGAGGAGGAGGAGGAGGAGGAGGTGGAGGACAATGGGATAAATTTCTAGAATGTCTAAAGCACCTATAAATAGCTCATATATTCTACAAGAATTTATGCACCACATTTTGTAGATAGATTATAATCTCAGCCTTTAAAAAGTCTCCGACATTAAGAGATCGATTTTTAACATATTTAAATAATTTTTTTGAAGTGATTTGTTTGATTGGAAGAGCTTTTAGAAAGAACTAACCTAAAGTCGCTTTCTCGTGAAATTCTTCTATAAGATGTAGAAGCAAAAGCAAAAGTTTTACCAAATAAATCATATGTTATGTCCTCTACTATGCATAATAAAGCTTTGAGTTTAACCTAAAGTGCATATTGAACTACACAATTTGTGTGTTGTAATAACTAAATTTATTGTTTGAGATACTGGTTATACTGTCTTAAACTAAAAATGAAATTGCTCGTCAAACCTTCATTGGCATTAATCCCTTGTGTTTTTGAAACATTAAGGTTATTTGTGTGCCGCTCACTACATGCCAACCATTTTGATATTTTATAATTGTAATATATGCATATTGAAGATGATCATGTGGTATTTTATTATCTACTTGCAATTTAAGATTTGTTAGATTACTTGTTGAAATATTCAATCACAAATGAACATCTAGTTGCTCACGGTCAGTTCAAAATATTAATTAGAATAATGTATGACTGCTGCAAATCTAAACATCAACTGTTTCCTCAATAGTGGAATTTAATTATTATTGAATAGTAGTGTGCAACTAGGCGTGTATTTAATTATTTTCTCGTAAACGATAATTTCAATTATTATCTTACTTTTCCACCTCTCATAAGTTCCTTTAAATATAAGTGAAAAACGACATGTACAAGTTCTCAAAAATTTCTTTAACGTTAATAAAGTGACTCATGAGCTGTCATCGTTTGCTACTCTAGTTTAGATTTCGGTCATTTAGTCTAATTGTATTTCTCGATTTATTTAATCCTAGGTTCGTGGTGATTTAAGTTGAAGAAAAATTCACTTTTATGTATATCTAAAAACATTTCACAACTTAATTAGCGAAGTTGAGAGGAAGATATTTTCTCTATTTGTATTCCTTTACCCTGTCCACAAGAAAATTTAAAAGCAAAATAGTACTAAATGAAAACCTTTTCACTCTCTTGTCTTTTCCCATTTTACATCAAAACAAATCATAGAATACTATTAGGGTCTGTTTGATTCAAAGATAGAATTTGAGCAGAAAGAATACGAATTGCAGAGAATTGAATTGCTTAGAATTTGTTTTGCTGAAAATTGTCAATTAATTGCGTTTGATTGGTATAATTTTTCCCTCAAAATGTTAAAATTTTATATCTTTTGGTGTTCGTTTGGCTTTCATGAAAAATGTCAATTAAATGGATATAATTCCTTGTGGATATAATTTGTTTGGATTGCCAAAAAAAAAAAAAGATAATTTTTATTTTTATTTTTTTAGTTTTGTTTTACATGAAAATTGTCAATTAAAGATATAATTTTTTTTACAATTGGGGATATAATTTGTTTTTATTGCGAAAAAAAAAGCAAACAAAAAAAGAAAAAAGATAGATAAAAAAAAAATAAAAAAAAAATGCAAACATAAAAAATAAAAAAAAGATGGAATTCCAATTTCTACCTAAAAGGTGGGAATTTCAATTCAACTAAAACAAAGAAAACTAGAAAATGTGGAAAACCAATTCCAAGAAAAAAAAGTGCCATCAAACATGACAAAAATAGGAAATGAAATTTCAATTCCAACTTCCATAGGAAATAATGGCCTATCAAACAGGCCCTTAGTTCTCTTGGGTTTGAACATGTAGTCTACTTTTTATTTCCTGTAAAAACATTATCCCAACTAATTTCTGGCAATATTTTATCTATAACGAATTATTTGTATATTGTTTTTTCATCTAGTTTTTTAACTTGGCGACCATGTTCACGTTCACGTTCACGTTCATGCTTGAAATGAGACATCTTATGTGCGACCACATGAACAATTCTATTTTCTTCGAATAATACTAGACTAGTCGAGTGCCGATTAACAGTAGATAAAAGAAATAGAACTTTAAAACTAAAAATTATATGTTTATGAACAATCCAAATCAGATATAGTACAGTACATAAATGACAGTGAAAAACATATTTAGAAGCTAATAAAGGAAATTAACTAGTCAAAATGAAAGTTTTCTATATCGGCAAACTGATATATACCTTCCATATCTAGCTTATGCATACTATTTGATGTGCATGAATAAAAACTAGAAGCCACTTCTTGATCAAGATCAAGATCATGATCATAAGATCTTGTTTTCGGATCCCATAGGGGCACGTATCCAGACGATTTTTGCTCCATAGGCACTATTTTCTGCCACAAATTAGAATCCTCAAGTGATGATTTCACATCAGACATGTCACTTTGTGTGTCTTGTTTAGGTTGTTCTTTGGCTGAAGAAGTATTGATCATGGAGAAGGATGGGTGGTCCTGATTCAATGTAATTTTTGATTCAAAACTGACTAAATTAAGGGATTTCACAGGATCTGAATCTATAATGATATGTGGAGCCCTCATTTCAGTAGTGCATGTATGATGCTCAAAGTATGTAGTTTGATACAAAATAGGATCTTCCTTGATTCTTTCCACTTGTTTTGTTGCTTTGCAGCCTTCATACTTGTGAGTGCATCTATAATAGCATCTGTCCACACAAAGTGCATAAATTTAGTACTTACACAACTCTATAACATAACATAGAAAAAAATAGTGTTGAGTCGTGTCGCATACTACTTGCAAAACAATTCTTAATCATATAGTATATTGCAATTATTAGTAATTTTGACTTGAAATATGAATATCTATGAAATATATCGCCGTTTACTTTAAAAAACAATTCTTGATTCGATTCAATTTATGCTAATTAATATGTAATTTCATTCATTTGTACATCAAAAATCTATCCAAATGATTTGTTTCTTGAACTTACTATCACCAATGATTAGAAATTGTTGAATTAATTATTTAATCAAATTAAGAAAGGAAATAAATATGAAATACATATAAATATATATTCACCTTGGATATTCTGAATTTAGAATATTTTTCTGTCCATATTTCCTCCATGCATAACCATCATCCATTGTAGGAGAAACTGTTTTCGTTGAATTCGAGGTCCTTCTGCAAAATCAAATTAAAACTACATATAAATAAATTGAATTTTTTCTTATAAAAATATATTAATTTAAATGAAAATTTGCATTTTCCGTACATGGAAAATTCTAATGTACATTAACTAGGGGCATTAATCCAATCTAAAGAAAATTATTCTCCCTAGTTAAATATTCTTGGATGTCAAGTGACTGAAGAAAATTATAAAAAAGGGAAATAAAATATTTAAATTTTGAGGGCCACATATATGAACCGCAATGATGAAGATGCTTGCCTTTAAATATATTCTAAGAGAAATTCAATGGAAAAAATAATAATAATCACCTTCTTTTGTAACAACCCCTTCGATCCTTCACCCTCGCCGGCTTCTTCTCGTGACTATCCCCGGAACAGGCTGAGGCGCCACTGTCCCTGCCGTTGCCGTCGCCGTCACCACAGTCGATCTGGGATGTTTCATTTGAACTTAACACAGAAAGGGTCTCAGTGAAAGATCTCAAGATTTTCGAAGTCAATTCCTCAGCAGAGACAGACCCATTATTTCTCAGTGGCTTATTAAGTAGGGTTTGAAGCTGGGCTGCAATTTCTTTGCCTTTCACTAACTCTTCTATCAATATTTTCCTTTTTGCAAGTAGGGTTTCACTCAAAATCCTCATTTTTTCTGCTCACTCACTGTGTGTTGTGCGTGTAAATTTTGTGAGATCTGATTATGAGGTACAAGGGTTTCCTCTTTTATTAAGAGAATAAGGACAAGAGAAAAAGCAGATGGGAGGAAGATTGCAGGAAAGGAAACAGAAATTTACGGCACCTTTATTTGACAAAACGGTGTGATGTCACCCATCTTCCGTCATCTTACGACGTAAACATTGGTTTTTTATTTCCTCCGGAAGCCCCCAACCTTTTTTAAGTGTGGTAGTTGTATCTACAATCTTCAATTAGTAACAACCATATCCTTAACTTTTAGCCCCTGTCTAGCAACAATTATCAAAATATTTTAATTAAAAATTAGACCGTTGTACAATTATGCGTGTCCTACTGTAGTAACAATCTTTGACTCAAAACTTACCAAATAGTTAAACTGGACTGATGAAAAGACCTATTTGGCCATTTATTTGTTTTTAAAATTCTCACCAAATTAAGCACTTTTGGGATTTCACATTAAGAAAAAAGACACTTACCTTATTGAGTTGGACCTACTTACTGTGTATAGCGTTCTAATTTATGTTAAAAATTTGAATAGAATCCATCCAGACTATGCGCACAGTACTCTCATCTGATGGAAAAATTTATTGACTCAATTGTTCACATGATACGTATGAGACATCTAATTGAATGATTATAATTTTTCAAAAGAGAGCAACATTTTATCTATTTTTTGAGTTAATAGATTTTAAAATATTAATATTTTGAAAAATATGTGGTTGAAAAATGGAAAAAAAAATTGAAATTATGTTTAAAATTATTTTGTTAAAAAATGTATGATTGAAAATAAATTTTGAAAAAAATGAGCTCAAACAAGGACTTAATATAATTCAACCATCAATATGTGATTTTTGGAATAAAATTTTGTATACGTTGTGTGTTTCCTAAAAATTTATTGCCTTAATAGACGTCTTTCATCGAGTATAGATAATGCACACTTTATTAAAAGTTTGGAGACATGTTTGTTATGAATAGAAAGTTCTGAACATGACTGAAACAATTATAAAAGGTTGGGGGACTCCAAAGGAATTTACACTTTTTCTTATAGGTGGACCCAGTTTCTATTACAAAGAAACTTCCTATTTTTCCACTTTTTAACTGGAAATAAATCCACGATAAAAAATAGAAGGGGTTTTTTATTTTTTATTTTTTCATTTTTAAATGTAAATAAATTCGATTAGAATGGTTCAGGTTTTCTATTAACGACATTTTATTATTTATCTCAACGTTTTGAGTTTGATCGAGAATCTGTTTTGATTTAAGACTTAAAAAATGTATGGAAAAGGGAAAAAAAAATTAAATGAATGATTGTAATTCAACAAATTGGTCACGATTCTTGATTGCATTAAAATAGATTTTTCTTTGTTAGAATTATCAACATTCTTAAGAAAAGTATTTCGAACTCGGATTAAATATTTCAATTAAACTAATTTTTTTAAATATTTTTTAAATTGATATTCAATTTTAAAAAGTCTTCGAGTTATCACTAAACTATCTCAAATATTTTTCAATTGTCACTAAACTTTAAAAGTTCTTTTATTTGTTACTAAACTTACCAAAATGTTAACTCTTCAACTACTCTATTGCTTGTTGTTTTTAAAGTTAACGAATTAGATGACATATTAAACAAAATGACGAAAAATGATAATATTTAGTAAGTTCATAAAATCGATTAATTTTTAAAATGGCTGAGTAATAGAATGGTAAATTAAATAATTTTTTTAGGAATTTTAGTAGCAAGGAACTTTTCATTTACATTGGAGAAACAATTAGGAAAGTTTAATGCAATTGAGGTATTTAACCCTCCAAATTATTATACGTTGATTAGTATGGTGGCTCTACCAGTCCAAGGAAAAGCTTAGAACTCATGCAACTTCTATTGTTCAATTAAGGTATTTGTACATTCAAATTGTACATCTTTGTTGATGTTGTGTAATATGTAAAAAATTTGATCATTGATTTTAATAAGTGTTATTTGAATAAATAGTCATATTGTCTGCCACATCACAGTGTTAACAAAAGTGTAAGTATCGCATGGATGTCTATTCTTTACTTCTTCTTTCTTGCTAAGTTGAAGAAAACAAATTAGAGATTTGCTAAGCGAACGAGCATGAAAGCGCTTCTCCTAGCTTATTTAAATTGATTTCTCTGTAAAGGTTCATTGGTCATTAAAAGCTCTACTAGATAGTGAGAAAGCAAGGAGAGGTCTCTATGGGCATGACACAGTGGTAAAAGAAGATGGTTCTTTATGAAATATCAGATGTTTGAATCCTCGCGACGATTGGAAGGCAACATTTATGTTGGAAGATAGATGTCTTGTGCAGGCAAAGTCATGGTGCGCTCTGTCAACCTCCGAAAATCCCATCCGCGCGTTGTAAAGGAGGTCCACAAGGAGAAAAATCGCTTTCCGAGTATTCGGTCCAAATGTGTATAAAATGTGATTGCATTCGATTTAAAAGGTTGGCGAACAAGAGGGAAGCCCGCCACTTCTCAAGATCAATTTAGCAAAACTTGGATATAAAAGAAAGGGAAAAAAAAAAGGAAAAAGATAAAATGAAAGCAAGTGGAGGATTGGGACCTTTTCCTTTGATCTTGGTTGGCAGTAAGACTCGATAAAGTCATTTTGAAACTCTAGTTTTTGATTATTGAAAAAAAAAATAATAGAAATGAGAAAAAGTCATATATTAGATTCTTGGTTGGCAGTAAGACTCGATAAAGTCATTTTGAAACTCTAGTTTTTGATTATTGAAAAAACAAATAATAGAAATGAGAAAAAAGTCATATATTAGATTCTCAATAAGGGAAGAACTTGACCTCTTTCTTGGAAGATATGTACCACCTTGAGATTTTTTGAGGATATATTTTGTAAAAATTGATCTTTTAAGAATGGTGTAATTAAAAAGTAAAAGAAAATTATAGATTTATGTGTAAAATTGTTTTATTGAAAAATGTGTGATTGAAAGAATTTATACCAAACAAGGGCTTAACATGTCCAAATAGCTAAATGAGTTTTAATAATTAATACTAGTGAAATATTAACTTCATTAACAAGAAAGCAGTTCTTTATGGATTTGTTTGACCCACATTATTTTGGAAGAATGTATTCTAAAATAGTATATTGATGGAGAATGTATGATTGAAAAAGAAGGAAAAGTTATTCATGTGATGGAAAATATTATTTTATTGAAGAATATGTGGTTGAAAATAAGTAGAAGCATGAGAATAAGAATATTAATGTGTACCATATGTTAGTTAAAATTTTTATATTTTAAATTGATATGAAATATTATTGTTCTCCCATTTCTACCCCTTATCTTATTCTGTCAATGTTCAGGTGTAAAAATAGCAGTCCACGTACCCCTAATTTCAAAACAACTTACCCATCAAGCATTGAATGGGTTTTCCTAAAAAAGTGCATTACCACAAACAAATTTGCAACCCTTTATACACAAAAGTATTTTGGATAAAAATATATGTACAAGGTCCTTGTACTGACAAGGGGTCAGCTGACCCATGTGATAGGTGGAGGAGTTCAAAATGGAATTAATAATTTCATCATTGAAATTGAGAATGAGTGTAATTTTTGTTGATATTCCAACAATCTTACAATTTGTGAACAATGTCAAAGTATTCAACAAATGGGTAAACGAGCGGTTCGACAAGCTTGGCGCGGACGATAATGGCGTGCTTTCACGCAATGAACTCCAGAAGAGATCCGACAAACTTTCCCCCAAGAAAGTCGAATTACAAGCACAAGAAGAGATCGAAAACAAGTACAATGTTTTATTCGGAATTTTTTACGTTGATAAGAATGGCACGAATGATCGGGACGAATTTATGGTATTGATGAAGGAGATCATGTTGGCCAAGGCCAGTGGCATCAGGAATTTGCCAGTTTTAATAATTCTTGAAGGGGATAGCTTGCTTATACATGCTTCGCCCTTGAAATGAAAAAAAGCTTAAGACATTTTTATATCGTCAAGTGCTTGACAATCGAGTCAAGAGAGTCTTACTTTCATTTCTTTCATTGTTGTTTTTATTCTTTTCCCGATAATTGTGGGCATACTGGGTTTTTAGGAATTTATCTTCTAAGAATTTTAAGATAGTTTTCAATTTAACATAGTTTCATAACGTAATTCTAAATCAATCATTATAAATTTGTTGTGTTTACATGTCCATGGAAATTAAAATTAGTTTTTTAGTAAATTTTGATTAAAAAAAATGATAAAATATGTGATAAAAAGTTATAGGTCACATATAAAATATATGATTACAATTAATTGTTGATATTAACTTAAATTAAAATTTGAATGTTAATAAGCACCAAACAGAGGCATACTACTAACCCCGTTGATGTATAATTATTGTCTATCACAATTTTTACCACTTTTGGTTTGTTAATTATAATATGAATTAATCAAATGTTCTCTTTTTACTATGCATGCAATATTCGAAATAAGCAATATTTTAATTAATTTTCCTTTTACTTTATAAAACACCCCCAAGATTTTCACCCTTCGAATATTTTTTTGGACCAATTCTTTGAATTGAAAAGTAAGAAAAGTGACTGCACTAACTAGTGATAAAGACACGAACCCGATTGATAAGTAGTGTAGGCCAGTACGTACTTCCTGTTTATTTTTTTCCTTCTCGACTTTGATTTTTAATTTTCAACACTTCAAATATGCCAAATTGTCATCCCTCTTGAATTTTCTTCACACTTTTCTTTCTTTTCCTTCCATCTTTTCCCCCTTTCTACCGACGTTCATATTAATAATGACAAGGATAAGGCTGTGTTTGATGAATATTATTAAGGAAAAAATGTATTTTAAATAAAGATATGATGAGAAATATGTAGTTAAAAAGTAAAGAAAAGTTATTGATGTGATGAAAAATGTTATTTTATTGAAAATGTGTGAATGAAAATGAGTTTTGAAAGAATGTATTTTTAAAATAATGTATACCAAATAAAGGCTAAGAGTACGAATCTGTCTCACGTGATAAATTAAAATATTGATATAATTTCATATTAGAGATTAAATAATTGTTTACTTTTCCAATTTTCACGTTGATTTATAATTTGAATCCTCTGAACTTTAGATGAATAATTAATGTTATAATGTCATTATCATAATAATTGCAATTAGAGATGGATGAATAATTGATCCCTTTGGACATGGATAACCAAGAAGACAAGAAGTGGTAATATGCCATGGTGCTTTTGATGAGAAAAATAAGGCGTTTTAGTTACTTGGACGGAACTCGAACAATGAACTTTCTTGATAATGTCTAGTATTATTCACTATAAATATAAAACAAGTAATTAATATGAATAAAGTTAAATGTACATTTTTCGTTGACAACAAGTTTGACATCCCCTAGTTGTAGGAAATCTAGCCAGTAATGTGATGAATGTATTTAAAATCAACGGTGTAGATTGTTGTCACATGAATAAATGTCAAACTTAATGTCATCTTTGATGTACATATAGTATGGTTAATTAATATTGTGTACCTCAAAAGGCTTAAATAACAAGTTCTTCAACTACATCCTTGCTATGCACCTTCCTTAACCCTTTTAACCGTCAAAGCTCTGAAGAGCTATTTCACACTAGAAGCCGCCTTCAAGTAAGGATAAAAGAAGTGACGAGCAAAAATTTGGATAGGGTTTACGGTTATGCTTGCTTCTTTGTAAAATCAAAAGGTATTTATAGATTTCTTAACCTTTATTGCTTCTTGATCTTTTAGCATCATTTGGACGCGTGTCACTTTATTTTGGTGCGTCTATAGAAAATCCCTATTTTGGATAGTTTCATAAAACATGTCATTCTTCGATTGAGTTGGTTGTTACTTTTACAAGATTCCCATCATCTTTTCCTCATGCCCTTATAATCGCTTTCGTCGTGTGATGCAGTCCTATGCTGTTGAGTGGTTAACAAGATGCTTGTATGCTTCCCTTTGAGGAGACATAATGTCTTCGATTGCCATGGACTAGTTGATAGTTCAACCCCTTAATTATTTTGATTCAATTATAGGCTTCGAAATTATCACAGTTATTTCAAATAACTTGGCTATTTAGTGTTCTGAAAATGGCAATATATTGCCATTTGTGTTGCTTCAATTTCATCGTTCATGACTTTTTATGAAACCCTAGAAGATATTAGAAAATTGAGATGACAATATAATTGTCGTTAAGAAAAATCCACATGGTGCAATTCCTTAGTTAAACATCCCCGTGCGTTTATTTTGAACATATTTTTCTTAAAATTAAACTAGTTGTACACTCCTTTTCAAATTGAGGACCATGATTTTGACACGTCAAGAATGTCAAATTTGACATAAAGAAAGAATGTACATGTAGCAGCTTTATTTATTTATTTATTTTTCTAATGTTCAAAAGAGCTACTCTTGGACTTGCTATCGTAAAACATAAAAGTGAGATTATTTCAAGTTTTAGGAAAAGCAAGGAAACTCGAGTTAGAATTGCACGTATAAATAGCCCTTAGCGTGGACCAAAAAAACTGGCCAGTGATGCAAGACAAATGCAGAATGAAAAATGGAACAGAAAGTGAGCGAGGAAGAGCTCCACTGGCCAACACTAAAGAATTCAGATGTGGTGGGTGCAAGGAGGAGGAAACAATAATCACTAGAAATTCTAGCTTATAATTCTTTGCAACTCATTGCCCAGATTTCGAGTGCATTAGTTCTTATCATGCTTTTGAAGGCTAATTTGCTGCTGGGTGGCTCTTTGAAGAATTTAGTTTTGGATCTCGTATATATAATCACAATTCTTTTTTTAGTGTTAGCTTATTACTCACATCATTCAAATTTATTTGGCCGCTATTCATGTCTTTCAAATGTTGTCCTCACGTTTCTAAGATTGCGATGTTTTGGTGGAGTTGAGATCTACTGTCCAATTTTTATTATCTAAAATTTGTTGTCAACTCAATTAATTATTGACACGTTATTTTTAAATTAACATGCCATCTCAAATACTCTTATTAATTTCATCATTAACCCACCAAATTGATTACATGTTAATTTAAAATGACGTATCAATAATTAATTGGATGTACAACAAAAATTGAACAACAAATCTCGACTTGTTTTAATGATACATGATGCCCTCGGAAATGGCTAGAGGATTCAGGACAGACCAATAGAGCATACCCAGAGGAAACTCTTCGTTTTCGACAATTTCTAAATTACATTTAACTAATTTTGTGACCATTCATAAAAGAAGATGTATTCACATAAACCTAAAAGAGCAACAAAATTCAATTGAAAAATGTACAACTTAAATGCAAGAGCATTCAGATTCAGCCAAATCAATTTCCCCCTGGCCTCACATTATACTGTCAAAACACATTATTATGGTCTTTGAATTATTGACATTAATTGAGTTTTCGAGCATTTTGTCAATAACTGCTTTGAAGACATTATTAGTAAGATTTTTCCAACCAACAATCAATATTGCAGGATTGCGCTTTAACCTTATATCTCTTTCAGGTGAGACAATGTTTAGAGCCTGATCCAGTATGTGGCATCAGAGATTGACTGGATCATGCTGCTCTTAAATCCAGAAATTCTCGAATGCCATAAAAAGTTTTAACTTTTACTTATCGAACGCAATGGGGTTTCAAACGAGGTAGCTAAAGACCAATTTAACAACCATCAACATGACCACAACATTTTCGATGACTGCTTAAGAATTTGACCAGCAAATAATTTTACAATTAGCTCTAATTCTGCAAGGGAAATTCAATTTTATTTCAGTTGCCACCTTGATCTACATTGCATCCCTCATCTTATCTTTCATAGACCCAAAAACAGTCACTTACTATTGCTTTTTTTCTAGATAAACATAAACTTTCACCATGGATATAGCAAGGTGCAGACTAGATAAATCCTAATCCACCCTTCCAAGGTTGAAACCATGAAAAATTTGAGATAAATCCTTGCATTGGATCAAGTAACAGCCTCACACTAAAACACCTAAAAATAATTATAAAAAGCTACAAAAGTTACATCATCAAATGAACAATAAGGTCTAAAATAGGTATTTCTTTTGATGCTACCCACAGATTCGAGCAGAAAATCAGTACGCAAAACTTGAAAACCATGAAGGTGTACAAAATTTTTTCCTCACATTTCAAGATGCCACAACAAGTAGAAGTTTCATTCTGTTATGTTAAAACAGAGTTTAGCCTCATCCCAGGGTCCATTGATCTCAAACTTGTACTCTTGAATCCTAATTAGCCAATAAGGACCCACTAAATTTACAAAAACCAAAACACCTGACAATAACACAAAAAGTAGTCCATGCAACCTATAAACGAAAAACAGTGTTGCAGCCATTAACCCGAAAGAAAAACATAGATGCAACCGAAAAGAGCATTTCTTTATACAATAACTGACCAATGGAGCAAATAAGAAAACTTGCAAGGAGAATAGCACAATAGCAAAAACATGAAGCCTAGATGGAAGGCGAGATGCAATTAAAAGTGAAGCCACAATGGAAGCATTAAGGGAGATGTTGCTAGTAAAGGTTGGATTTTCTAGAGCTCCAGGAGCTTTCACAGTGGAACCAGAGTAGTTATGCAGAAAGAGATGGAGTACAAGAAGGGAAGCTGTTAATGCCCAGATGGAGTCCGAGCTTATCGATTGGGTCAATGTGTGGTAAATAGGAGACAAGACATATAAACCAGTTATAAAAAAAAATATTTTAAGAATATAACTGAGGAGAAGATCAAAAGATAGCATTTCGGCAGTTAATAAAATAACAAAGAATCCTGCCCCAAGAAGGATAATATCAAGAAACATTAGAGAGTTTTCATTGAAGGTAGATCTAAGGGTGTAGGTCCAGACCAGGACCACAAGAGAAACAATGCACACGTACTGAGAGATGGAAACCGAGTCTAGCATCACCTTTAGAAAGTCCCTTTTAACAACACTCGCATTCATAATCATATCTTCTAGGAAAGACTCGTCAGTGTGGTTGTCTTCAAATCCAGGCTGCTTCCCTCCATAAGCAACTTTTCTCCATTTAGATTGGGTTGGAGAAGAGCTCCTACCAATGCCACCTTCCATTCTAACAGATTCTGTAGTTTAAGCATGAAGCAGAAAAAGGCAATTAGGTTTCATGTGGAAAGCAGAACACAGAGATTATGAGAGCCTTGAGTCTGCATATTTCCAATAGAAAATGGAAGAAATAAAAGATGTTCATTTCATTATGTGCCAAAAACAAAAGAGAATTGGCATAAAATGGTTGTCCACAAAATCAGAGTAAATAATGTAAATCTGCATACCAAGACAGCAAGTCAATGTACACCTGCAGGTTATGTCAAGGATGGCTGTCAAAGGAAACAAGATAAAACAGATATAATTCGAAAATTATGTTAGACTAGAGAGTAAATCAAGCGGTGAGAGAAAAATCGAATGAGAACAATACTAAGTGCTAGATACATTAGGCATTATCCAAAAATAGCTGCCAATAATTAATATACGAAATTTGTTTCTCGAAACTATTTTTAATTCAACGTGAATTTTCCTTCTTTCTCTTGACAAGATTTCTGTTTTAACGCATTGACAAAACATCTTCTGCAGACCCATATACTTTGGAGAAACCAAGTTATACCATGTCATAGCTGCTATTTCTATGTTCCTACTGAGTTCCCTATGGTTTAGAAATAACTTACTGGTGGTTTCAAAACCTTGTCCATTATCTTTGGAGGTGAAAAGAATTAACATCATTAGGCAGATCAAGTTGACGGATTGGTGCAATCAATATGGTTTTAAAAGCGTCAGAGTTATTAGTCAGATGTGTATCCCTCAGCTGTTCTCTAAATTCTCCCGGTATAACTTTGGAGAGTGTGTAAACCAAATTTAAGGTTCCGGTCCTGATTTTAGTATTTCTTTCTCTAACGAATGGTAGGAGAAGCTGAATTGTGCCATTTTCCTTCATCTTCTTCCTGACTTTTGACACGCTTGGATTGGAAGCAATGTTATTTAGTGCTTGTAAGAAATGATTTCAAATCACCGGACTAAATAGGTTTAAAAGTGAGAGCATCTGCTGAAGCTATACTACTAAAAAGAAGTGAGACCACCCTCTCAACTACATCATTGACTGAAGGAGCATTTTTAAACAACGTGAACTTACAAATTGATATTATGACCAACAGTAATTTTTTTTCACAATGAGATTATGACCAACTTCAAGCATGGGACACAATAATTTTTCTTTTCCTCTTATTTTCCTTATCCCCAGCTAAAATATAGGCTCCACATAATTGATTCATTCATAATTTTATTTGATTCACACTGATTTGCAAAGCCGGATGGATCATATCCAGTTTGTCATTTAATCAACTTAACTCAACAAAGCATTACTCCATAAGTATCTAGATCTTGTACAAAATAATCATTGGGACAAATCTTGAAACATCAAAAGGGCTTCAGTATTAGAAGATTTTTCATGAAAAGAAATGAATTTTAGTCCTCAAGTAATCCAGTATTTTGACAAATAATAATTTCTAATCATGATGAGTGCAATCATAGAACCAGTGACCTCCAATGTTGATATTTAAACAATTCAATTTGGTCAACAGTGGTAACACCTCAAAATTGCATATATCCATGATCAGAGTACTGTAAAAGTCCAGGACAAAAATACCATGACTGAGTTCTACTTAGTGATCAAGTCGATGATGACAGTTTAACTTTCACTTGGGTAAACACAGAAACAACTTTGGTTCAGAGATGCAATTTCAGCATGGAAATGGAAAACAGGTCAAAACAGTACCAAACAAACGCTTTACGTTAAAATCCAATTTGATCTGTTGAAACCCGCACCTCTCTTTACATGTCAAACAAACGCTTACGTTAAAATCCAATTTTTAAGACGAACCCACCTCTCTTTTACATGTCAAACTAACTCTTACATTAAAATCCAATTTTTAAGACGAACCCTAGTACCAAAAATTGAATAGGTTTTGTACAACAGCACGAACAGGATAAGATACTGTTCTAAATTTTTACGCGTCGGAGCCATACATAAAACTCAAAACCCATTCGATTAACATGGATGGGGACTCATGCTCATATAATTAACATGTACAAATCAATGAAGGAGGTTTGTTTGTTAAACAAACCTTAATCAATTCGACCAAAGCCTTTTTGCCGATCTTTTCAGTGAATAACCTGGAGATGGGTATGGAAAGCACCGATTCGTTTGGGGTCTCTGGTTCTTCTGCAGTTCTACAGGTTCGTTTTTGTGTGTAGTGTAGATGAGAGAGTGGTTCTTCTGCAGTTCTGCTGGGTAGTTTTGGTGTGCAGATGAGAGGGGTTAACTATTGTTGGTGGGTACCGATAGGGTAAAGTAAGCGGTGTGTAGATGAGCGAGTTAAATGTTTCATTCGTCACTGTACCAAACACTGTGCAGAGCTCTAATTGCAAATTCAGCATCAGATACCAAAACATTTACAACCAATGAACAATTTTTATCCCAAGTGTAACTAATTTAGTAGCATTTCCAGAAATAATACTAATTAACGCAGACAAGAATGTACCTTCATTTCCGACATCCATGTGCACGCCTTTTCTAATGCAATCGAAAAAATTTTAACTAATAAGTCGGCTTTTGGGAGGCCGTTGATGGAGGTTCGAAATTGATTTCGAGGTTAGGGTTTGGCTTTGCGATTTCGGTTGCGATTATCGTTTTCGTGTTTTCAGCTTCTGTATAACAGATTTTGGGTTCAATTTGCAGAAAAGTTCGAAATTGATTTGAGGGTTAGGGTTTTCCATTGCGATTTGGGTCGAAAGATTTGAAGGTGTTTTGATTTCATAAGTTAAATGTTTATATGGGTTAAGGTTTGATTGGGTGATTTGGCATTCACGTGTACAATTAACTCAAAATGTGGACAATTTTAAGTGTTACTTCACATTTATGTCGTCCACGTAGACACAAGATTAGACCGAGTCCATCCAATCCGATGGCTATTTTGGTGCAACAAAATTAAGTTCAGTGGCCATTTTCTGTTTAGTGAAGTTCAATGGGTAAATTGAGACGATGTCTAAATATAGTGATCAATGAAACATTTAACTCGTAGTTGAGCGAATGAAGTGAATTTTTGAATAGTTTGAATTGATTGGAAAATAAAAATATATCATTTCATAAAAAAATATTTTTTGTTATTATTGAGGAAAATATAATCACATTATCAAAGGTTGAACAATATTTTTTATGAAAAAAATATCAATCAAACATTCTAAAATAAGAATTTGGATGAAAAAAAATGATATTTTTCATAAAAATTAAAGTCAATTAAACATACCTTTATTAATCGATTTTATTTCTTAAACCTTTTTTAGGATATGGTTTTTTAGAGAAGCATATTGAGTAATTTAATGAAAATCTTTACACATTCGAGATAATTTGTAGATATCAATTTGAGTTCGTGAACTAAATTGAAATGATAAACCGCCTAATAACAATAAACCAGATGAATGGAATTAGAGAAATTTTAATGTTAATGCAAAAACTTGTTGGATTTTCAGATTTGGGAGAAAATAGATGTTTTGTTTTATTAATTTGATTAATTCTATCAGGGGACAAGGCATGTCATGTCACGTATAATTAGAAAATATAAATTGCAATCCAAAATTGTCTCAATATATAAATTAATAATACATGATGTATCGATGAAGATACAACTAACAACACGTTCCTAATCCAATTGAAAATTAAAAATATGGATCGCACGATAAACAATTTATAGGAATTCAAAATAGGCACGCTCAATCTTTAAAAGGTACAAATTAGGCTTCTTTTTCTTTTTCCTTTTTTTTTTTGTTAACGTAGAAACTCCGGCAGCTTCTCACGAGTGTACACTGGGTAAATATCGCTCCATGTGCAGTAGCCCGCAAACCACACAGGTGAGATAAACCGCACTGGCAACCCAATGCGACGAGTTCAACCGAGGAAGTGCTGGTAGGGGATTCGAACTCGTAACCTTTGGTCTCCGTGTTCACCTGCTCCATCAGCTCGACCACCCCCGAAGAGGTTTAGAGGGTGTTTGGTGGAAATTAAAATTAAATTTTTAATATATTTTGATAGAAAATCTTGAAATGTGTGGTTAAAAAGTTGTGGAACCCATGAAAGATGTGGTTAATATTGATAATTTGATTTTGACTTGAATTAAAATCAAATTTTAATCCGAATCAAACATGGACTTAGGCTTCTTCTTGCACACTTGCAAGATGGTCAATTCTAAAATGGGGTGGAGGGTGAGAATCTGCTGTGGGAATTCTGCCAGCACCAAGGGTGGCGCGAGGGCACCGAAAACCTACGTGTTGGTATATATTTCTTGTCGATCTTTAGGTTTACCAATAAACTAAGGTTAGTTATATTGCCATCGCACTATATATAGGTCACCACATTTTTAAGTAACCATAAGTAATATTACATATATAACCATACTTTTAAATCATACGTGCCAACAATCGAATTAACCTAGTATATTTAGTGATCTCTCTCGAACAACACTAATCATATTCATATGCCCGAACTTATTATATTTGTATATAAATTCATACACATATGAACGCATTGATCTATAAGAATTCAATAAAGATCGCATAACTTATAATTATCTCTCGACATCTTGTAATGTCTATGTTAATTATTGCACGAGCTAGAATTGTACATCACCTCTCGGTCTCAATATTATCACTAAATCAATATTGTTGCGCAAACAATTAAAGCATAAATACACAATAATTAATTAACAAGAATCAAAATGACATGAAAATTTTAAAATTAAACATATAATGAAAACCTTCCAAATAATAAAAATATTTAGCCACTCATAATATTGAATTTAAACACGTAGAAGTGGAAAGACATTGCCACGAGTTTTCCATAACATGAATTTATGCCGCAAATATACTGTGTCAAATTTTGTAATATAGTAGTAAAGTTAAGTGTCAAACCCAAGGGGGTTGTAATTTAATTCGTACTATAATTATTTTAGCTTTTACTACCCCAATCTCAATTCAATGTGTTTATCCGAAACTAATATAAATGTTTAATATTCAAATGAATTGAAAACAATTTATAGGAAAATATCAATGCGAGAAAGCCTAGGGATTGATTTCACCTCACTATCAACAATGTTTTCAATTTTTATAGATACTTCTATCGATTTTTCCTGAATTCATAGGCAAGAATCATAAATTAAATTCTATTCCCTTTCTCGAGTGTTGAATAGAACCTATTTCTATCTCTATTCCGAATTAACGTTATAGAAATTATAAGCACGAGATTCTTAAATGAAATAAACCTCAAAAGAATTATACTTTTTCTCGAAATCTATAATTTCCTAGGTTGTGTTATTTTTAGATCACGCATAAATTTCTCTCTTGATGCCAAAATTTAAAGTATCAAATCATTCAATTATTGATCGGGTAGTTGAAAGCAATGCGCAAGAATTAACACAAATGAATTAACAGAAAAATCAAATGAATTAACTATAAAAGAATCCAAACATGCCTCATGTTCAGTTACATCAAACCCTATTTATTAAAATTAGCTCATGACTACTAAAAACAATATATTAAAATTTGAATTAAAGAACATGGAAAAGAAAAGAATAAGAAAAACTCTTTTGCCGCTTGAATTCTCATCCAATTTCTTGTCGTTTTTGCTCTAGATCAATTCTCCTTCCTCGTCTTCTAAGCCGTCGTTTTTCTCATTCAATTCGGTCTTTTTACTTGTATTTATAGCATCATAAGATAACAACACGGATTCGAGTTAGGTCGGGCCGAAAAAAATATAAAAACAGCTTTTTTTTAGGTTTCTCGGGATGCG
>CAIGRP010100732.1:0-12735 GCA_903798385.1 Fraxinus cuspidata | reverse complement strand
AACAACAACATTTAGATTGTCTAAATTTGAATTTTAAAAAATAAATTAATAAAACCTAATAATAAAAGTATATATATATATATTTATATATATATATATATATATATATATATCATAGAGTAATAATTCGAGTCGATAAAATTTTTAAAGAAATTATTTCGAAAATGAAGACTAATAATATATAATTCTTTAGTTATTATTTTATTTTAGTGAAAAATTAAACAAAAAATATAAAAGCAAAGAATTGAACCACGTACTTCTAGAGCACAAAATGACCTTTTTACCATATGAGCTACCCTTCTTTTAGTTGAACATTGATACAATTATTAATTAATATTTAGTTATTTTTACCTTGTTTGAAAATTATAAGATTGAATATTGTTGAAGGGAGTCGAACACAAGTATCTCACATTGAAAGACATGCTCTCATCCAATTGATCTACACAGCATTTCAAAACAAATTGTACAATAACATATATATATATATAATTATTTTTTGTAGGCGGATCTAGAACGGACGACTGCGCCGGCTCATCGGATGCTAGATCCGCCCCTGGGTCAATATAGGGAACGGTTGTCCCCGTGTAATTGGCTAAGCCAAAAAAGTGTAATTTGCAACTGCTCCCCTATAATTGGCTAAGTCAAAATCCCTCCTGTAATTAGCTAAGCCAAAAGGTGTAATTGGTTTGGCTTAGCCAATTACAGGGGGACACCCGTTCTAGTGTATTGACCCCTTGAATATTTCCCATGTACAAAGAGAAATATCCTACGTGTTATAGGTGATCATTTTTTAATATTTTTTTAGTACAATAAAATAAGTTCAATTAGAGAAAAAGTTTTAAAACCCGTAGTACCAAACAAACAACGAATTGGTACACGAATGGTTATATGTAGGACCCATATTAAGACTTCTAGAACAGAAAAAAGAAAAAAAAGGGTCAATCATAGACCTTAATTGTTCTTATCTATTGCATCTTTTTCTTTAATATCATTTTTTAGCTATTTTTAATCAAAATTTATTACCTTAAATAACAACACGTCTAAATAGCATGCTTGGGCGAAGCATAAAACAAGAGCATCTTGCTCCGCTCGCAGGTAGCGGCTGCGGATTCATACGTCAACAAAAAAAAAAAGAGCATCTCCAATTGTTTTGTAAAATAAATTTAAATTTTCAAAGTGACTGAAATTCTCTCCAATTAAAAGAAACAAAGGAAATTTAAATTGTATTTTTCGACAAAAAATGCACAAGGGGTAAAAAATGGATTTAGATCTTCTCATCAGAACAAAATTTGAATTTAAATCTACCGTGATATAAATGAGGGTGTAAAAATAATTTTGAAGATACCAATTTACATTCTATTTTATATCTCCATTGAAGATTCAAACATATTTAGCTAATTTTATATTTTTATTTAAGTAAATTTACTTTTTTAAGTAACTCAATTATACACCTGATTTGGTTTGGTATGAGATTTACTTATTTACTTGTGCTTTAAAGCTTAGCCAAGGTTAAGAAGTTTCTAAATATTATTTGATAAGTCGCATTTTTTTTCTCATTTTCAAGTAAAAAGTATACTTTTTTTGTGAATAATTATACTATTTTTTGTGAATAATTCTTACCTTATTGTCAAGATGTATAACTTAATTTTAAGTTTGATCAAGAAAATATTACTTATATTTCGAAACTTCACCAATAAGTGAATTTTATAAGCACAGCCAAACACATGGCTAATTGCTTATAGTCAAAATAAAGACTTTTTTCATTTTATCCACGGGTGAGTGACGTGAGTCCTCCTTCAAACAAAAAACAAAATAAGAAAATACAGTCTGGTAAGTGAGGTGGGGTGGGGGCCTGGGTCAGCCATTCATTAATGTACTAAAAAGCACACCACACCTATTTATCCCTCACTACCCACCCACTCTCACTCTCGGTGGTTGAACGAATGACTCTATAATGATTCGGTCTCTTGAATTTTTAGTTCAGAATGTTGGGTTTCTTTTCTTTAAGCGAATTCTGAATTCTTGATGGAAAATGGTGATGCTAATGCTGGCGCTGCACAGTTCGAGTAAAACTCATTAACTCAAATGTGAAGATTAGAAAAAGCTTTGATTTTGGCTCCTCGCCGGAATGCTGCAAGGTAATATTGGTTATCTTTCATATTTGCCCCTTCCATATGTTTTTTGTGCTTGTGTTCTTTTACATTTCATCAGCTTTAGATCAGTTTAAGACAAGAAATTTTAGTAGTAGATCTGAATGTGGGAAGCTTGTACTTGTTGCAGAGGTTGTTGAAAAATTCCTCTTGAGTTGTTCTCTGCTTTTTGTTTTATCGAAGTAGGTTTATGAATTGAATTTATCATTTTTGAAAAAAAAAATCCGATTATTCAATGAGGCTTTATAGTCCTTATTGCCAGCAAGTTGTAATCCATTTTATTGGGAAAATAAGCATTTGTGATGTTTTTGCTGGGCATATGTCATGTAAAGAGCCAATGTGGAGGAAGGAGGAGGGAAGAAGGAAAGGAAGAGAAGGGGCCAACCAACTTAACTGGAGCAAACAAGGAGAAACTGTGCCGCTTTGTCTTAATTGAATTGTATTAAGTTAGTTAAAACACGTTGTTTGCATTTTGTCTGGATAAATGCGGTTTCTCTATTTTGGAAGACTAGAGATACAGAATTGGGGAAAGATGAATGGCAGCTTTTGTAATCTGATCATTTCGGTGAAATTTGTTGAAATCGTTCAACAGCTTTTCTCATCTCCTTCTTCTAATTTTCTCTTTTACCTTGACCCCATTCTCTTTTATCTTTGTTTGGTGACATAATATTAGCTGATTCAGCTGAGTTAAGTGCATTTTCTGCGTTATGGTTCAAGGGAAGTAACCAGTAAGCATCCAGCCGTGACAGCACAATGATCATTGAAAAGGGGGCATGCCTTTGCCTTTTTCTTTACAAAATTGCCTTTTCTTCTTTCTTTAAATTATGTTTCCTTTTCAGCTATTCTAGAACTTTTCTTGAATAATCTGTCATAATGTGCTTTTCTTTTTTCACGTGGAAGTGTACAGGAGATTTTATTTATCAATTCCAGCAATATATTTCGACATTTCGAATTCTTTGTGGTTTTGGTGGAGCACCCTTTGTCTGCTATACTTGGCTATTATGAGAAAAAGTTCAATGATTAATTTCCCGAGTTATAGACGAAATCGCTCTCATTTAGTGCCTACAGTGGAAAATGATTTTTTTTTAATTGGTAGTGCTTCACCAAGCATTCCGAGATAAATGTCTAGTGCCTTTGTAAAGAGAAGTTTAAGTAATAGTAGGTAATGAGAGCATGTAGTTCAATACAATTTATTGTTTTCTTGATCCTTTGATACCCAAATTTAACCACCACAGACGACTTTATTCCCTGTTTAAAACTGAAGCAATGAATTTTTGCCATTCAGACTGAGTAAGGAGCATATGAATAAGCTTTATCGCGTAACAATATCGATGCTCAAATTGTTGCGCTGCAATTCGAGGTGGGGTTTCTCTTATTATGTTTCTGCATCTGATTATCGGCTTCCAATATCAATAAGGTAGAAAATAGGTGTGTCATAGTTTAATTACATTTTCTATTTACTCCAAAAAATTTGTTTTCATTTACTTCCAATTTTCTATTCTTCTTACCTGGAGAAATGTTGTCTCTATTGCTTCTCTTTCATGACTACTCTGGAAATTCTTGCTATAGACTTTTTAAAATTTGTGCCTTATTATTTTGTTTCATAGGCTAATGATGCCTTACTGTTTTGTATTCTCCCTTCAGGAAAACTGCAATACCTGCACAGATTTCCGCTTCATGCTTCTGTGGACTTCCAAATGAAATTCTGCTTTCCTCATATATTGCTTCCTTTTCTTTTTGTCATTGTAAATCTTCTGCCTCTCGCAATTGGTGATTTGAACTCGGATAAACAAGCCCTTCTCGCATTTGCTGCTGCTGTTCCACATGGTCGGAAACTCAACTGGAATCCTGCTGCACCTGTCTGCAGCTCTTGGGCAGGAGTCAAATGCTCTCAGGATCTCAGAAATGTGATTTATCTGCGGCTTCCCGGTGTTGGACTTTCAGGTCCAATTCCGAACGACACTCTTGCAAAGTTGGATTCGTTGAGGATTCTTAGCCTACGATCCAATCGCCTCAGTGGTAATCTTCCTCCCGATATCCTTTCACTTCCTTCTCTTCATTACCTCTTCCTTCAGCACAATAATTTCTCTGGTGATATTCCAACTTCCTTTCCCCCTCAAATCAATGTTTTGGATCTCTCATTTAATTCAATTACCGGAAAAATTCCTCAAACGGTTCAGAATTTGACTCAACTTATTGCACTGAACCTTCAAAACAATTCTCTTTCTGAATCAATTCCCAACCTTGACCTTCCACGGCTCAAACGTTTGAACTTAAGCTACAACCATCTTGATGGCTCTATCCCATCTTCTCTAAAGAATTTCCCTAATTCTTCATTTATTGGTAACACTTTATGTGGTCCGCCCCTAAATGTTTGTTTCCCAGTTAGTCCGCCGTCTCCTTCCCCTAGTCCTTTTCCACCTCCCTCAGAAGTCCCTCAAAATCAAAGTTCCAAGAAAAAACTTGCCTTGGGAGCTATCATCACCATTGCAGTGGGAGGGACTGTAGTGCTTTTTCTTATAGCCCTTGTTTTATTATTCTGCTTCTTTAAGCGGAAGGAAAGTGATGACGGTGCCATGCCCAAAGTTAAGTCTTCTGGTGGTGGGAGGAGTGAGAAGCCAAGGGAGGAGTTTGGTAGTGGGGTACAAGAACCGGAAAAGAACAAATTGGTTTTCTTTGAAGGCTGTTCTTACAACTTTGATCTTGAGGATTTATTAAGGGCCTCGGCTGAAGTGCTGGGAAAGGGTAGCTTTGGGACTGCGTACAAGGCAGTCTTAGAAGAGTCAACAACAGTTGTTGTGAAAAGATTGAAAGAGGTGATAGTGGGGAAGAAGGACTTTGAACAGCAGATGGAAACTATCGGGAGACTGGGACAGCATCCAAATGTGGTGCCACTACGGGCTTATTATTACTCCAAAGACGAGAAGCTCCTTGTTAACGACTATTTTTCAAGTGGCAGCTTGGCAACTGTTTTGCATGGTATGCAAATTCCTCCCTCCCTCTCTCTGGGCTCCTTTTTTTTGCGGCATTGCTTAAGCTCACATTTTATCTAGCATCTTGGTTATCCTTGAAGATGGCAGCATTTAAAAAAAATTAAAAAAAATGATTACTTTGTCTAATGTAATTTTGGAACTATATTTCTTTGGATGGACTCCCATTCTCATTATTTTTGAACTGTACTAGATCAAGAAAATGTAAATGGCTCTATTCTGTCCATCAATAACTTATTGTTGAAACATTTTTCATCCTGTTGATTTTGATCTTTTTTGTTCTCTATTGGTTTGATTCTACTTCACAGCCAACAGGACTGCTGGAAGAACTCCATTGGATTGGGAGACGAGAGTGAAAATATCCTTAGGAGCAGCAAAGGGCGTTGCTCATCTTCATTCTGCTGGTGGTGCTAAGTTTACTCATGGAAATATAAAGTCATCCAATGTCCTTCTGAACCAAGATTTAAACGGTTGTGTCTCGGATTTCGGCTTAGCTCCCCTAATGAACTATCCAGCCACTTCTCGGCACGTAGGTTACCGTGCTCCAGAGGTGATAGAGACGAGAAAACATTCTCACAAATCTGATGTATACAGCTTTGGAGTCGTTCTACTTGAGATGCTTACAGGAAAGCAACCGATTCAATCGCCAGGGCGTGATGATATTGTTGATTTACCAAGGTGGGTCCAGTCTGTTGTCCGGGAAGAATGGACTGCTGAAGTTTTTGATGTTGAGTTAATGGGATTCCAAAACATTGAAGAAGAGATGGTGCAAATGCTGCAAATTGCCATGGCATGTGTTGCAAAGGTTCCAGACCTGCGACCTAACATGGATGAAGTAGTTCGAATGATCAAAGACGTCCGGCAATCCAACTCCAGTAACCGGCCATCTTCAGAAGAGTAAATCCAAGGACTCGGTTGTACAGACCGACCCCCTGATTCTTTCGTAAATTTGTAATCATTAATCACGTATTTCAAAACTTTCTGATTTGTATACGTTCAAGTTCTGAAAAATTCGTCACTGTTAAAATTTCTGGTCGTATTTAAAGCCTTAGATGCATTTATGGCTCGTGAGTGGGAACTTGCCCTAGGTTAAAGGGCCTTGGCGTGTAGTGGATTGATTTGCTTTACAATAGAAGTGTTTGTTTCCTTTTCGATAACGTTTCTTGTTTATACTATTTTCATGGTAACTGTGTCTTTCGGCTTACACTAAAGTACCATTTGACAGTATTAGAAGAATGATATGAACGCGAAGTGTTCATATCGAAATAATGAAAAATATAACAATGGTAGGCTCGTTCGGGGGAGTCTTGTCCTCTCAATTGAGTTTTCGAAGAAAAATCTCAAGATGATTTTGAGGACTCTCGATGTGGATCTTGAAAGAGGTACATATGCACAAGATTACAGTAAGGAGAATATAAATTGTCTTGACAGAATAAATATTCCTTCTTTCTTTGGCAATCCGTGTTTCAATATGAGTCCGAGAATGAGAAAGTTCTGTTTGGTCATTCATTTGCAACCTCAAATTTAGCAAAATAAAGGTCATGCCATTCTTCTAAATATAGAAGGCAAACGCGAGAATGGAATAATCAGACTATTGAAATATGAATACCAGAACAAATATTCTTATTTTTTCCTCCATTAAGAGTGGGGTTGTGAGGTTGCTCTTGCAATGGCGGGTTCTGCGGCTAAACCTTCCAAAAATGGCCAAATCCCTTCATTGTCAAGTGGTGCAGCCGCCAACCGCAACCACCAGCAGAGCTTTCAAAAGAATCTGTCACGGCGAGTTTCCTTCAATGAATCCACCCTAGCCAAGTCACGTGTGGAGCCATACGGTGGTGACCTTGAAGAGCAGGGCAAAAAAGGACGCTGCGGCTCATGCTTCAACATGTGCTGCGCCTGCGGTTCCTTAATCGTCGGCGTCTTCCTTCTCTTCATCCTCCTCATAGGTGGAATATACTTTGCTTTCCTCCAGTCGAATCTCCCACACTTCCACATCCAGAGGATTGACATCGTTAAACTTTACGTCAACGAATCCAAAGCCGATACATTCTTGACATCGGAGTTTGACATACGCCTCAATGCATCCAACAAAAATGGCAAGATTGAGCTCATATATAGCGACATGCACGTTGAAGTATCGTCTGAAGGCGTCGACTTGGGGAAAATGCAGTTGAAGGATTTTACACAGAAACCTAGTACGACAGATGAAGTGAAAGTGCATACCTCGGTTAAGAACAAGGAGGTCGAAGATGCTGATGGTAAAGATTTAGAGGACAAGTCCAAGGTTCATCAGTTGCTTATGGATATTGTCCTAAGAGGTCACATTGATTTCTTATTGCATGGAAAGAAATTATTGAATGGATTTCCCTTTAAAGTTTTGTGCAAGAGCGTCTATGAAGGAGATATTGACAATGGACACCCTCCTTCATGCAATGTCAAAATGAGCCCTGTAATGTAAGAAAATTCCTCATCAATTACACACATCATACGTATATTTGCGAGTAATGCTATTAATTAGAAGTGCTAATGATCATCAGACTATCTAACGTGAGACAACGGTCACATTGTCCTATAAAATTGTGATACATTTTAGTCTCTGTTTGATTTAGTTAAAAAGTTGATAAAAATCGAAATCAAAGTTAACAATTAATTTTAATAATACATTTAATGAGATTCACAACTTTTCACCAACAGATTTTATCAACTTTTATTAGAATTTACAAAACGGACTTTTAGCAAAATCAATCCGGGAACGTGGTAATTATTCCACTGTCCCGTAGATTGCTGATAGTTAAAACTTCTGATGAATATTCAATATGTACACATTCATATCTTATTTTGTTTGCAATGGATATTGGAGCAGTTGATGAAGTAGAGAAGAAAGAATTGGAAGGAGAAGGTGCAGCAAAGCGTCCATGAGCTGTTACAACCTCATATTCACATTGCATTAGTTAGTTTAATTAATATGAGTGGAGTTGGTCTAACTTGTAACTATTTTCAGCCCTTTTTGATAATTTCGAGAGTGAAAGCAGATTGTAATTTTAACAAATTAATAATGCCATTATTGGATCTGCTCTCTCTCTCTCGTTCAATTGTTCTCTATGAATTATTTAATTGTTTTGTATTTTATGAGAGATCATTTAATCTCTACTGTCTTAGATGACCGAACCCACGTGTGTGTGGCAAGAGACGACTTGTGAAAAATAATTGAGATAGTAATCTTTCTTATCGAAGGTTACACGAAAAACACCTAAATGACGTTTTCGTTTTGAAAACTAAAATTTTTTTGGGAACTTGCAAAAACATTTCAATCAATATGTAGGATTGAATTACAACCATCTCATTTGAAAATAAATTCATATTAGTGAGACATACTAAACATTTTATGACATTTAACCACTCAATGCATGGGCTTAAAAGTTGTCTTATTGTAACAAAACAATCACTTACTTATCTTGTGATTCGAACACATGACCTAGATTTGATACCACTTTAATAATCGAATTTCAATTTTTTTCATTTAAAAATAAATTGGTGTCCATTGATGATAGGCTAAACATTTTATGATAGTAGATCAATATCATTTGCATGACACATCCCATGAATTAAAGGGTGGCCTTATTACACCCCCAACAAATGTTTTCTAATTTTCTTTTAATTTTTAACAAAAAAATCAAAAACTTTACGAAAATAGAAAAAATATAAGAAACTTTTGATGCAAACCTCGACTATAAATTGAATTTTTCATTTTTTTAATGTGGGCTTCAACTAACAATTATTTTAATTGCGCATCAAATAAAACAAATTAATTAAGTTAATTAACATTTTTCTTAAGATATAAAACGAAGCACCTCGTTACAGTAATTTTAACTACACACTTCTAAAAACATATGTTGAGCTCAAAAAATGCTGCCAACAAATGCCGGTCCCACTCGTGTATGCGTAAGCTAAATTTCAACACGTAAATGTAGATCAACAGTAAAGATCACTTCAAGATTGGACGTGGGAAAAGCTCAACGACATGAGACGTTTCCGTTCGGATTCCGGCGAAATATCCGTGACACGATTGTATAATAAGAATCAACCGTTAAGAACTAGACTAGAAATTGCTATGAACCAATGAGAGGATAAAATATATTGTTGTGAATGTTTAAAGTTGCATTAGTTCTCAATTGTTACATGGTGGGGGGTATTTATAGTGTTACAAATGGAATGGTGACCTTTGGATCAAATTACACGTAACCTTATCTCCTCGGCCAAGGCATCAAGTCCTAGCCATCAAGTTGACCTTCCTAACTTTTCAAAGCATTTAATGTTCTTAAATTGACAATACATGACACAAATACACTTTTTACAAATGTTACATCAGTCATTCAAAAAAGATCTTCATCAAAGTTCAATCTTTGCACGTGGGCCATCACTAGCCGAGTGGCCTCGGATCTGGGAGAGGCCTCGGATTAACATGGGCCTCGGATATGGGGCGGCCTCGAAATTACATAGGTCTCGAATTAACTTGGGTCTCGGATCAACATGGACTCGGATTAGCATGGGTCTCGGATATGGGGAGGCCTCGGAATTACACATGCCTCGAATTAACTTGGGTCTCGATCAACATGGGCCTCGGATCTAGGAGAGGCCTCGGATCAACATGGGCCTTGTTCTTCGTAAAGAGCAGTCCGACCACATGGCAGTACCTAGTAACAAGTTATAATAATAATCACCCAAGTCCACGTGTGATTATTTATGTCATGCATGGACTTTAGCGATGATATTTAGGTTTTTCGACAAGCACAATAATCCCCCAAGTTCAAGTATTGATATTTATGTCATAGTTGGAGTTTGATATTGAACCTGATTCCCATATGAAGTTAATTCAATGAAACTTGCCTGCTGAGATGGAGATAGGTGCCGACCCGCTGAGGTTTCTTTTTTGTTGTACCTGAACTTTATATTTTTGAGCCGAATGAGGGAGGGCTGAATTGCCGAGGCTCCTTTACATGCCTCAGTACATAACCTCTCTCATGACGTTCAGCTTTGTCATAGGAGGCCTGTGATGTTCGCCTCGGAGAGCCAATGAGGTAATCCCTTTTGGGATCTAATCCTCTTCTCCGAGGCACTCACGCTTCCCCACATGGGTGGATGATTCATCCATATAGAGGCTTCTCTCATGACGTTCGGCCTCGTCATAGGAGGCCTGTGATGTCCGCCTCGGAGAGCCAATGATGTCCGCCTCGGAGAGCCAATAAGGTGATCCCTTTTGGAATTTGATCCTCTTCTCCGAGGCGCCCACACTTCCCCACATGGTGTATGATTCATCCATGTAGAGGCTTCTCCCATGACGTTCGACCTTGTTATAGGAGGCTTGTGATGTCCGCCTCGGAGAGCCAATGAGTTAATCTCTTTTGGGATCTGATCCTCTTCTCCGAGGCGCTCACGCTTCCCCACATGGTGGATGGTTCATCCATATAGAGGCTTTTCCCATGAGGTTCGGCCTCGTCATAGGAGGCTTGTGATGTCCGCCTCGGAGAGCCAATGAAGTAATCCCTTTTGTGATCTGATCCTCTTCTCCGAGGCGCCCACGATTCCACACATGGTGGATGATTCATCCATGCAGAGACTTATCCAATTTCCACAGTAAGGGTTATTTTCCCCTTAGGATGATGTTATCCCCGATAAAGCCATATATGGGGGGTCGCGATGTAAGTTACTTCGTGATCGACAATAATTTTATCAAAAGTGGCTCTAAAGAGTGTTGACGGAACTGCCATTATCTACCGCATCCACTTTAACCCATTTCGGGCCACGACAACCCTTACCACAAGGGCATTACAATGGGATAGCGTATTCACTCGACGTCGGCCTGAGTGAAAGATATGGGGTAATGGCCTCCCTCATGAACTGTTGTCTACTATATAGCTAGTCATCGGGGGAATATTTGCTTCTCTAGCGTAATTTCTTTGGGAATTCCGTGTCTCACTCCCTACATAGGGTCCTCTAAAAATTGTATCAATCTCATGAATAGGAGCACCTACCACGTTAACCAGAGGGTTTCTACGCTGTTGTTACCCTTCCCCAGGTCCTTCTTTATCGTGTAACCTCATCCGTCGTGGAGATGGCTCCCGACGGGGAGTTGCCTCCTCACGCTTAGGCTTGTGATCTTGCCTTGGCGGGGGCATGTCCCTAGGAGAAAGCATTTCTTTGGTCGCTTTGGGAGTTTATCTGTCTAGGATGTTGGGCTATGTCCCTACAATCCACCGTGTCATGACTGTAAGAATGGTGGTAAGTACAATATTGAGGGGTGTTTGGTCTATTTCTAGGTATGGAACCCACACCCTCGGCCTCTTCTTCTTTGGGGACCCTTTGTCCAAATTCAGTCTGTCGCATGGTTTCAGGTGCCAAATCCCCGTAAGCCAATGCTGGCACGACGTTCAATATGGCTGTGGCGAGTGATTGTCTAGAGTTGGGAGTAATTTCATTCCCAACCTGGTTCCATTGGTAGTCCATTAGATGAGAGGTTGGTCATCTCCCACGTTGTCTCTATGGAGGTGGGAGATCCCTACTGGCTCTATTTTGGTGATCAATCAATTCCTCGTTGATGATCTCACGTCTCATCATTTCTAGTAAGGCTTCGTAGCTGGTGGGGTCTTTATTTTGCACATCCCTCCATAATAGTGTGTTCATGTTCAGGCCTCCTCACAATGTGGATAGGGCCTCATAGTCAGTAACTTGAACATAATATGTCATCTCATCGGTGAAGCGGGACAATAAGCTCTTTAGAGTCTCACCGGGCTGCTACGTCATTTCTTGAAGGCGTTGGATGGGGGCCTCTCCTTCCTTACTTACCATAAATATCTTCAGGAAGGTGTTCTTGAATTCTAGTCAGCTCCTAATGCTCCCGGGTGGTAGCTTGTTATACCAAATTTCAGCCGCTCCACTAAAAGTTAAATGGAAAGCTCTGCACTTTACAACAGGGGTGAAGCCTCTCAGGCTCATGCGTGTTTTATAGCTATTCAAATGTTTATAAGCTCATATGGTTTTTATAGCTATTCAAATGCTTAGCCGGGTCACCTCTCCCATCATATTTTGGTATCTTGGGCATCACATAGTGGCTCGGAACCTGAGCATCCCTCAACTCTTGCGAAAATGGGAGGTTGTCATCATTATCATCCAAGTTCCAAGATCTTTGGGGGCCATTCGAATCATAATTCACATCGGCCACATACCTTGGTGGTGGTGTAGAAGGTCGTGCCTGGTTTCCCGCTTCAACATCCCTCATTCGATGCATCTTGGCGGGGCAACACGGTGGGCATATTCTTGCCTTTCCTCCGGTTGTCAAGTCTCAAGAGGTGGGGACTGAGGCTTGTTCCTAGGTGCAGGGGGTTGTTGAGGTTGTTTGGGCCTCAGCTCCGCTGGGCTGATCTGGTCAAATACACTATTAGACCTCCTAGGCCTAGTTTTAGGTTCATATTCTGGGAGAAAGTTATCTTCCATATTGAACGGGGCCTCGGTGGGTCGATTAGACCACGTGGTAACCAGCCGTAGTTGAGCCTCGAATTTCTCTTCATTGGGTCTCGCCACTTCGGCAAAGCCACTTC
>CAIGRP010100727.1:0-20954 GCA_903798385.1 Fraxinus cuspidata | reverse complement strand
CAATGAAAGGTGAAAATAAGGGTGGAAATGCCAAAAAATGAAAGGTATGGACGTGTTCCACAATAACAATGAAATGTGGGGATGTTATGTGCTAATTACCCTTTTAAAATTATCCTTATAATTTTTAAACTTTCTTTAAAATATTTTCAATTTCAAATTTCAATCTTGTAATCTTCAATTTTCAATTTTCTTATTGTAATTTCAAAAAACTTTTATATCAATAAATCATTATTTCTTTCAACATCTACTTCTCTTGTCCATCTCCTGTGAGCTGGGCCTCATTTGGTATTAAAATCATAAGAGAGTAGTGTGAAAAAAATAGTGTCAAACTATTGTCAGCATAGTGTCAAAGATTAAAATAGTGTAAGGCATGGATGTCTATTGAAACGTTGGTCAGCCGTGTTGTCAGAGTAGGCATTTAGGTGGTCCTGTTATAGTAATGCACTACATCAATTTGCCTGTAGCATTCTGTTTTCAATAGTAATATTACTGTTTTCTTTCTTATTACTATTCAATTATGTCTTTTATATCAAACTGGTTTAGTAAGGATAGTGATTCAAATAGTATAGGTAGTATGGCAAATTATTTTCAAAATAATGATGAAGAAATAGATCAAAATCATGCATCTACATTTGTATCTTCATCAAATGATTTTAATTCAAATGAATTTCAAATAGCTCAGATAGAGCAAAAACTTCAAAATTGGACTATCTCAAAGGTAGATAAAAGTTCTATCTATAAGATAGAAAAATTTGATTTTATTCAAAATTTTGTTATCAAAACTTTAGAGTAAACTATTCCTATAAAAAAAACCAAACTGTTTCAATCAATCTAATTCAAAATAAGCTATACAAGCTCAAAGGAAGAAATTTAAATATCTTCATGTTGAACTTGTTCAAATTGCAATCAAACCTCTATTTAGACTTGATCTAGACATTCTAGTTCTTATAACCTTAAGAGATAATAGTATTTTAAGGTTTGAACATTCATTACTTTCCATACCCGAGTCTAACCTCGAGAGTGGTCCAGTATTTTCAAATTGCTATCCAAATTTCTCAATTAGTCTTCAAGATGGATCTATTGTTAATGCTCTAAATCTTCAAATCCAAATCAAGAATTTTGATGTTGATGATCGTTTAAAAGTTTTTGCTTTAATATATCGAATATATTATAAGTTTTTGAATACTCAACTCAATATTCGAGCTTTTCGATCTTTCCCAAGAGATGAAAGTCTTTTGGTTGAAGTAAACCCACTTCATTCAAACGTTTTGATTCCTAAACGTGTCCCATGGAATTTTCAAGCTAGAGGCTTAGAATGGGATTTTGAAAATGCACAAAACCTATTCCAACTCCTGTAAGAAGAATTCTTGATCAAATTGTTTCTTTTCCTGATGGAAATGTCAAAGTTATATTTGACAAACCATCATCTTCAAATGCTTTTTAAAGATCTTATTCATCTAGATATAATAACATATCTAAAAATACTTTTCAACCTTCAAGATTTTATACTTCTTCTTTAAAAGAAGTTGATTTCAATCATAATATTCCAAAAACTCATTATCAAAATGAGAAAGAAGTTGAATCAGATCAGCCTAGTTTTCCAAAATTATCTGATATGGCATCTCTTTTAGAAATGTTATATCAGCAATATGATGTTATTTCTTCTACTATAGTCAGAAGAAATTAATTCATCGATGACAAAACCCCTCAAGTCAAAAGTTTTCGAAAAATATTTAAAAAAAGTTTTTCTCAAGAAGAAACTGAGTCGTACTGGGAAGAATTTGAATCCTTTTCAGAAGATTTAAGACTTTATAAATTGGCATATTTCAAAGTTTATAATAAAAAACTCACTAAAACGAAAATTATTCAAAATACCAATTCTTCAAAAAAAGTTTTGGAAAACACCTAAGAGTGATACTTTTCAAACAACTCATCCTCATATGAAAGAAATTGTTGTTTTTCAAGGAAATACTGAAATTCTTGTATCTCCTCTCAAAAAGATACCTAGCGAATGATCAGATGATTCTGAAGAAATAGCTAAAGATATCAAAAATATTCAAGCTCAAAACAATTACACTAATGTTGTTCTTCAATCTATGTGTTATCATTTAAACAGAATTGAATTAAATTCTGAGTCTGAGAAATCTATTTCAAAATCAATTGATAAAGGAAAAAACCTTGTCATTGCTATATTCAATTCTCATCCTTCATATATATATATATATATATATATATATATATATATATACTAGTGTTGTGTCGTGGCCATGCACTGCATGGCTTAAATCTTGTTGAAGGTAATATTAGTGTGTTAAATATCAAGGATTCACGAGAGAGATGTACGTTGAATGAGTTTTGGGAAGCGACATACAAAATTACCATCAATTGAAAAGAACAAATACATATTTACGAAAAGTGTAATAGAAACCTCAAAAAATATAGACGTTGGAAATTTTGTTTCTCCACTGCAAATATTGTGAAGGAAATCAAAAAATAAAGACATCAAAGTCCTTTTGAGAAGACAAGATTAGAGCCTCTATAAGGCAAAGAATAAATAGGCTGCCATTGACGGAACATGTCATAATAAGAACAAGTTATAATTATTTTTACTTGCTTTTTACTTGTGTTTCATCGATAAGTTTGCCCTCTCGGTGAAGGAAAAGGCTGCTCTCCTGCACCCACTATTCCACTGAAAATAATTTCACGAGGTATTTGAACCATTTAAAAGGGAAACGGTTTGAGTTGGGATCCAAGTGCCCCAACATAGACTTCAAACAATTTCTCAGAAGAAGCCATCCCATTCATGGATGAAATCCATAGCTTGATTGTGTGCTTCTAATTTTTCAGTGCCTCAGAGGAACAAATCTGTTATAGCCAATTCTATTTATAACTAAAGAATAATCCGCACGGAGTGGCCATAGACAAAGAGCCGGTTCACAATAGCGATATGAAGGTACGATACACCACTGATGACACACAAACTTCTCGAGTACGTTATTGTTTCCAGCTCCATAAGGGTCTCTGTCTTTTAAATCTCGACCGTCCTTTCTCTGGTGACCAGTGGCGCAAGACATCGGTGGTTTTTGGGTGATTCGATTGCTAAGTTTTGGAGTGGTTTGAAAAGGAGTTCGAGGTTCTTGAATTGAGGGTTTTAGGTTTGTAGAAAAGAAGAAGACTTTAGGTTTTTAGAACGCAATGAGGAGATTTCGGTTATGCCCACTTCCGACCGCCACCTTGCTGCTTGAAACAAAAATTTCTCCTCAACCTTATCTCGAAAGAGAGAGGGAAGGAATAATTTTTTTCTATAAATGGCCTTTAACCCATAGAAAGTACTTGCTTTTTGTAATTAAAAAAAAAGGTACAAAGTTATTTTCTAATGAACAGTGGAGAACTAGTTTAACTACAGTAGGGAACAGGTTGGAGAAAATCGGGTGTGAACACTTTGCCACCAGAATGAACAGTATCGGGTTGATTCTCTCTTTTAAGGAAAAGGTAGAGATACACGCGCGCCCGTGCGCCCTCGCGCGTGCACACACACACACTCTCTCTCTCTCTCACACACACGCGCATCCTTTTTGAATTTGTTTTGATTTTGTTCAAATTTCTTTTATTTCTTCTTCCATTCGAGGATTCATTTAAGATTTTAGTCTAAATAACAATCCTAATTGTACTAATTCAAACTCAGTTAAAAGGACAATAAATCTTTTTTTAAGATGATTTTTTTAATGTTTGAAATTATTTTAAATGAGACTCGTTTACATTATTTAAAATTTTTTGGACTTTGACCGTAATTATATTTTTATATTCTTTCTTTCTTCTCTATTTGTTTATTCAAATAGAAGGTAAATTAGTCATTTTATAATGTTTTAAAGAAGAAAATGAATGGTAGGTACCTTTTACACAAAAAAAAAAAAATTTGATTTCAGGCACTACAAAAAAAAAAACATGGTTTCCTTCACGGATTTTCCGTGCCTGAAGCCACGATATCCGTCGTTAATAATATTCATCGACGGAAAAAGACCAACTAAAAATCCGTTGCTAATTTGAGGGTGTCTGATAGTGTATTACTTTTACCAATTGAATTTCTGTTGGTAAACATCTTTCCGTTTATCAACAGAATTTTCGTTAATAAAAACCTTGTCATTTCCAACAGAAATGCTGTTGGTAAAAGTCTTTTACTGCCAACGGCATTTCCGTTGCTAAAATCTTGTAATTGCCAACAGATATTCTGTTGGTAAAAAACATAGTCATAATGGGTAAATTAAGTATTACCAACGGAATATATGTTGGTAGAAATATTATATTTTAACAACAAAATATATGTTGCTGTAATTATTTTCTAATTCAGCTTCAATACCCACAAAAAATCCATTGGTAAATCTTAATTTATTATTTTGTACTAAAAATAACTAAAAATCAATACAACCCACTAATTGATAATTTTTAATTTCAAAATGCACTAAATAATCAAAGTCGTCAAAACTCATTAAATCTTTAATAAATTATAAATTATTACACCTAATTCCAAATTTCAAATATCTTGTCTTACACATCATCATTTCGTGATCCTGTTTCTCGCATCTCGACCTTGTGATTTCTTTCTACTCGTTCAAGACGTATAGTGAGATCATCAATCCTTTCGTTGTTCTCATCTATTGTATTTTGTGCAATAGCTAGCTATGACTTCAAATTATTCACCTCTTCATCATGTGCAAGTATTGAACTTCTAGATGAATTAGGTTTACCAAGAACATGTGAAGCAGGTTGTCTAGGACAAAACCCATAAATACAACCCTTATATGGACCATTGACAGCATCAATCCATGAATCGAGATCGAACTCAGGTTGATTATCCCTAACGGTACCATAATTGGACTCGATTGAAGCCGTATAAGTATCCTATGAAAAATAAAAAATCATTCTTACAAACTATATGAACTATGAAGTACGTAAACTCTAATTGTACTTACATGAACTCGCATAGATTTTTTGTCAACAAAATCACCAAGTCCGTGATTCTTCCTGTGAACATGACTGAAAAACTCTAATTGGGACATTGGATGATCCATATCCTTCTCCTGAAATACGCAACTCATTAATCACAATCAGATAAAAATATACATGAACTTTAAAATAGAAAATAGAAATAATATGAAAAAAATATCAATCTCTTCTTAGTAATCACAAAGGAGACTAAATCTGCAGTATACTTCTTCATTTCACCATCTTGTCCTTGTGCAAGACGATTTTCCTTGGCAATCTTCACATTTTTTTCCATTTCTCGGTATTCCAATAATTTACAAAACTATCCCAATGCCTGCCCTTATCCAACGCGAGCCATGTCCTCTCAAGTCAATAAGATTATCAGACTGACTTGTACACTTTTCTTTCTCGCGAGCATCATTCATCATATCTTTTATATCTATCCTTCGTCGTGACCATCCATATGTCATACACATTGATAGTAATCGCAGTCGGCCATACATATTTATCCTTATATATAAATTAAAAAACAATTTATAGACCTAATGAATATAAGAAATTTACAAATGTAATAAATATAATTACCATAAATCTATCTCATAAACCATCTTTTATGGGTTGTGGCATCGAGCAAAATGTGGGGTATGGACCATCAAAATATGCTTTCATGGTTGTGGTGATGTCACATGGTACGAAACCAAAACTATAAAAAAATATAAAAAACATGATTAGAGAAAATTCAATAAGTTACATAAACATATAAGAAACATGACATCTTTAAACGCAAACCTAATAAATGTTATCATCTTTAACCACAAGTTGCTATATTCTAAATCAAAGAAAAAATAAAATACAACTTATAAAAGGAAGAGGACAATATAAAGCACATTGATTGGTCAAATGATCGAAATAAGATATGACGAGAACATGAAAAATGAGCCTACATTTGTATAAAATCTTCTAATATTAGCAATTCTAATGAAAAACATTGCGAGTGTGATATATGACAGCTTCCTCTCTTTGTTTCTCTCAACATTAACCCTTGTGATTTGAGGTCAAAATATCTCACCATGTGTGTATATATATTGGCTATTAAAACTAACAATAAATATATCATTATCTTTCACCATCACATAATAATTAGTTTCACTTCTTTAACATTTAGCAAAGCTCTAGGCAAATCATATGCATGCTCACCTCCCAACTCATCATTGAGAGTATTAGGATCTTGGTGTTCATTATTGCCCCGTATAGACCTTCTACCACCACCACATGTTGATTTACGCCGCCTTGCTCGGCTAGATGTATTTCCTCCTCTAGTCAGCGACATCCTGCATGCCAAATAAATTGATTTAAAATTATCAAAGTTTGTGCTTACATTTGAATGTGATCAATGTTTTAGTCTTGTATATCCAAAGAACAATGTTCTTGACAGACTAGGTTCTGGTTATAAACAATGATTGTAGTCAACTACAAGTGTGAAGAGAAGCAATTTGTAGCTGAGGAAATCTCATCCATGGTTTTAATTAAGCTGAAAGAAATTGTACAAGCAAGAATGCTTCCCCGTCATTATTCCTTGTTGGTTAAAAATATTTTCTTCAGTAAGTCTAGTTTCATCTTTATATCTTACCAAGGGACATCAAGTATATTTGAAAGATGGATAATTAAATATACATGTCACCCTTGGGCCTCTTAGATCCAGATATATCTTCTTGATAAAGTTCATCATCTATGTGCTCATCTTCAACCTCATGATTGGAAATATTTTCCTATAATTACCATATCCATCACGTCCAGATCCCCTGTCACCATGTTATATAGATCTGTGATGACTTGCTTGACCAATATATCCTCCATTAGTTGGTGACATAGTGCTTGCAAAACCAATTGTTATTGTTCGCTCTTTTTTTCTTTTAAGAATATATAGATTAATCTTATATCTGAAAATAATTTTGAACATATAGGGTACAACCCATTTCACATTGCATAATTAATTTATATTTAAAATTACGTGTGACCCCTAGCCCAATTATTAGATCTAGATAGCATGTCTTCTTGATACAATGGTTCGTCTACATCCTTATCTTCCATATCATCATAGGAAATATTAGCCTCACGATATTGATAACCACGACGTGTAGATCTCCTACCACTATTCCATGTGGATCTCTCGTAACTTGATTGACTAGATTTATAGCCTCCTCTAATCCGTGTCATCCTGCTTGCAGAACCAGTTCACGTTAACAATAAGCAAAATATGAAGGAACATAAATTAATTACAATAGTACTAAATGAATTAATTATTTTCCCGAAGTGAAGAGAACATAACAAACACAAAAATGATGGTAGTTATAAGCGTACATGTTCATAATTGTCATTTTCACTTGGATTCAATGTAGAGCTATTAGTGTCATCGACTACCTCATGTCTATCATCTTATTTCTGTGAACTTTCTTCTATATTAAGCATGTGACAGTTCATAATGTTACTAGGCTCCTTTACTGCTACTTCTTTAGGAAAAACATTATCTTGAACTAGATTTTCATGACCTGACTCCGAAGCTATTGAAAGTGATTGTTTATTAGGTGATTGATCCTCTTGGAATGGAAGTTCAATCAATGTATTGCAATCATCATTTTCTGATAGAATTCCTCGAGTATCAATCACATGTCTAGCTTTTGGTTTCACAACTACCCACCAGTTACGTCTATTTCTAGAATTTGAAGGAAATTTCGTGTAGTATACGTGTTGAGCTTGTTCTGCAAGTACGACAATGTCAGTTCTCACTACTATTTTCTTATGGTTAATCTCGACAAGGTTAAATCGTGGATGCTCATCCCATTCTCAATGTCAAACCACTCGCATTTAAATAAGACAACCCTATTTTGAGGTCTAAAATATTCAATTTCCCAAACTTCAAGTAAAATGCCATAGTAGTCGCGTTCATAGTCATTATAACAACTTCCAAGAACACACACACCACTATTCATAGTTGTTCGATTCAAGTCGTATTCCAAATTATGAAATTTAAAACCACTTACGAAGTATTCATTGTAACAGTTCACTTTACGAGAATGACCCAAAGCGATGATCTTTACTTCAAAGTCCACAGTGTTCCTATCATCCAAAACCTAAGAAAACGAAATGTGCTTACTAAGAGTGTATGTAGGTTATATGTATAGTATTGAGAGTCTTACATATTCTTTTAGCCAATGGGGAAAGCGGTTGTCACGTAATTGATCAAGTTGTGCATCAGACAATTGAGGATAATTCAATCTCATATGTTCATCAAACTTCCTATAAATAAGATTATGATGTAAAAGTTAAGGTAACTGATTGTAATTCGGGAAAATATATAATGATTATTAGTATAGCCTACCAAACAAAAGGGATACTTTATTCACAATCCAGTAGCACATATAATGATGCTGCTTGTAGCTCTTCATCTTTCATAAACTTTATAGTTGGAGCCTTATTACCAAGGAATTGACCAAACTTTGTAAAAATTGATAGTCTTCCGTGCGGATTAATAGACCATTCTTCATCATTCCTTGGTGGACGATCATGGTTCTTCATCATGTAAAACTCACCGTCACCCTTAACACAACGAGTAATGTTAGAAGAATAACCATTTCGTATTCTTAATCATTTAACCCAATCACGTACATTCCTTTTCTACTCCTTCGTCAAAGTATAAGAGGCATTTGGCTTATAAGTTTTTTTTGTTTCCATCTCTAAATAAGTGAAGCTCCGGCCGTTTGCAATGAATCTCCAAATCCATCCTTGCTTCTACATTACCTTTGTTTTTCCTTTTATGTCCATAATTGTGTTGAACACATTATCAAATATCACATCTAAATTGTGGCATTTGAGATTTGTATGCCAATAAGGTAATTCCCAAAATAAGCTTTTCTTTACCCAATTATGGTTACATCCGAAACCTTCAATTTCTTGTCTTTTAGATACTTTGTCATAAGGAATGTTGCGAATAAGATCACCTGATAATTGAGGAGGTGCCACATCCTTCTCAATTATACGTTTCTTAAACTTGTCTCGTTGTTTTCTGAATGGATGATCTTGTGGTAAGAAGCGACGATGGCAATCAAAAAAACAACTCTTGCGTCCATGTTTAAGTCCGAAGAATTTAGTTAGATGCATGCAATAAGGACAAGCCATTGGACCATGAGTGCTCCATCTAGATAACAAGCCGTATCCAGGAAAATTACTTATAGTCCACATTAAAGATGCTTTTATTTGAAAATTTTGCTTCGTATATATGTCATAAGTTTCAACTCATTCTCATAAAATTTTCAAATCATCAATTAGAGGACATAAATAAATATCTAAATTTTTGCCTGGACTTTGAGGACCTAGGATAACTATGCTCAAAATCATGTTATCTTTTTCCATACACATCCAAGGTAGGAGATTATACACAGTGATAATTACTGGCCAACACGAGTATGGCTTAGAATTTCTATCGAAAGGACAAAAGTCATCAGTGCATAAACCTATACGCACATTACAATGATCAAGGGTAAATTATGGATAAATTGTGTCGAAGTGCTTCCATGCCTCACCATGTACTAGATGTGACATCTCTCCACTTGTATATGTATGTTTCGAATTATCTGTAATATACCTTGACATATACAACCTTTGTAGTCTAGGTATAAGAGGTCAATATCGTAATACCTTGTATGGCACCTTACGTCCTGATCTAGAAGGTTTCTCTTTATATCGTTTCTTACCACAAATCGAAGACTCATTCAAATTCTCAATTTCTTTATAGTACAACATGCAACCATTATCACACGCGTGTATCTTTATATAACCAAGACTGGTCAACATTTTCTTTGTTTTGTAAAATGTATTATCTAACTATGCACCTCCTGACAACATGTCTGTAATTATGGACAACATGCAATCATAACATGTTGCAAAGATATTAAATTCAGACTTACAATTCAAAAGTTGCGACATCACTGAAAGTTTGGTGTACTTTGTTCAACTGGGCATATAGGTTCATCAGCTTCTCAAAGTAGTCTAAAGAAATTTGCAGCTCTTGGATTCGGCTCATGTTCTTCAAGAAAAGATTGTTGTTGATTCAAAAAGGTATTGTAGATACTAGGACCCGATTTCTACATTCAGTTTGTTCTTGTGCATTTGAGAATTCACCCGAATTAAATCGACTAATGTATTGTTCACACATGTGCAAACCATTGAATCATGGGTAAACCCTTTGATGTATAACTGAAGTTTTACATCATCTCGCTTATGGAATTATTTATTGCCACATTTACGATAAAGGCATCTAATCTTATCAAATACTCCTGACTGTGAATATGCAAATTCAATAAACTCTTCAACGCCCATAATAAATTCATTTATACGAAAGCCCTTGTTCACTCGTCGCCACATCCAACTACGATCAGATGACATATTTCTAGTAATTAAAATTAAATAATTAGACATGATATTGAAGTATTGCAAAATTAAAGTAAAAGAATAAGCTTTGCCAGACTTGGTTTGAGTAGCGAAACATGTATAGTCATTTAGATAGAAGTAGATTTCAGTATTTACGTCTTCATATGAACAATTATACTAAGAAAAACTACCATATGTATAGATAGCATGACAAAGTAAAAATTGTCATGGCAACAAATAGCTAATTTGTCCACTTCAAATTTGAAAATAGAACAATAAATAATCAGTTGAAGCAAAACCAATCATGAAATGGAAAAAAAAAAAAAAAAACTCACACACAAGAGTAAGCCAGAAAAAAAAAAATAAATAAATAAATAAAAATACACACACACACACACACACACCTAAAGAGAATCAACATGTAGAAGGCTCTCGACAATGGTCTTGTAGGATTGAATCAATGGAATGTTTGCAATGAGTTTTTTACAACCCTTTCTGTGTACAAACCAATCAATAAAAGTAAAAATACAAGAATAATGATAACAATGAGTTTGACTTAAAAATTATAAATAGTTTTTCTGCTCAAAATAGTATTAAATAAAAAGTAATTTTTACATTAAACAAGTAAAAAAATTAATTCCAAAAAACAAAGCAGTTCACATCCATAGACAGTAAAAGCAATAAAAGAGTTACATAGTAATGTGATTGGTCACTATTGCAATCATAAAAATGCAAAAGCTCCATGAAACCATTACAACTCCAATACCTTGCAAAATTGACTACTACGCACCATAGCCTCCAATACAAACTCACTTGGTAATTGATACTTAATAATCATGATATTGTGACAGTATGATTAATACCGGTGAGAATATAGATAACATATATCCATGAGAGAAACAAAGCTGTCAAATGTCTAGGTCACATTCAAATAATATGAAGTAAATTATCAGTTTCAGTTTTCATTCAAATGAGATTAGACATTAAGATTGATAAAAAGTCAACAAATTTAGAAGGCAAAGTAATAATACTGATGGTTACAAGGAAGGTTTATAAAACTCGCGGTTAGACACCATAACATGAAATTCCAATGTTTTTACGGTTATTCCTTTCAACCTCAATTCAGGCAAAAGAACATAGAATGTGTCAGAGGAGCTGAAAGGCATTAGTAATCTGTGTGTTTGAAAAAATCTTGCCTCTAATTTCTAAGGATGGAAATTTTTTTAGCCTATTCTAACATTTGATGCCAGAATGTAATTTCAAGTCCAAAACTTCACACGTCAAATATTATTAAGAATCTCACAAATATGGTTTATAACAGTCATCGATTACCAATCCTTTACACAAGTTCCACCTAACTATACAACAAAATACTTCCATTAAACCATAGTCATAACATCTCTGTAGCAATCACTTACATTATCAAACATAAATTAAAATTTCAATTTCTTTATTTCAAAAACCCACATACATGCACATCAGAGAAATCAAGAACCCAAAAAACACCCCAAAATAGAAAACAAAATCAAACATAATTTTAAAAAAAGCCCATAACAATGATGTTGCTAACTTGCCTGAAATTGAAATTGAAGAAGAAAATAGGGGAAAAGAAGAAGAGGGGTAAAAACAATGGGAAGATCTGGGAAAAATTTCACCAAGAATATGTACCTACGTAGAAGAAGACGGGTTGATGAATCTACCGATGATATTGAGAGAAGAGACGGTCGGCTGGAGAGGTTGAAAGAATGATTTTACAATTTTGAGAGGTGATTTGTGAGAGAGAGGTTTTGGTGGAAGGAGAGTTTCCTAATAGTGAACGTGTTTTGATGGGAGGCCAAAGGGAATTAGGAGGGAAGTGAAAATCTATTAGTAATGTATATTAATAACTTTTTCTATTTTGTTTATTTTTAATTTAGAAAATTATCAAAAAAAAATTATTTACTATATTTTACAATGTTTATTTTAAATTCTTAATAGTGAAATAAGAATTGGTACGAACTTTAAATTTTAATAATTCATTGAGGGATAACAAAATAATATGTCGTCATCCATCCCGTCTTATTAAATAATGACTGTGAGGATGGGGAGCACTGTCCCCACCTCAAATTTCTCTATTGCATCCCAAATCTTTTTATTTTAATATATTTTTTATTTTTAATGTCAATATTGGTTTAAAAATTAAAAACGTATTAAAATTAACTAACTAAAGGATATGATCGGAGCTATTATACCCTTGTTTTGCCTTTCGTAAAATTTCAACAAGGTGTGAAATGGGAAGGACCGTCACATGTTCGCCTCGATCTATTGTGATTTCTAGTCATATATATGTTGTTATAAAAAAATATGTAGTAATTTATGAAATTTTTTTTGAAATTGAATATGTTTTAATTGGTATAATTATTAATTCAAAAGCCATGATGATCAAATTCGCATATATTGTCGAAGACTAGATAGATATTAATGTACTTAAATTGATTTAAGCATGTACTTGATTATAAGTTAATTATTTTATTAAGATGCTATACGCAAAAATCTTTGATGAAAGTTCTCGTTATCAAAAAATAGTAATAAAACCTTGTTTAGTATTTTTTATTTTCGTGTTAAAATATTTAAACATGACAACTTACAATTAAAATACTGTATTTATTCGAAATAATATAATAGTAGTACAAACTACATGAAATAGAGCTAAATCTTACATGCTTTCATTTTAAAGACAGAATTCCCAACGAAAGGATGTTGTGTTGCTGGTACGTGAACTACTTCGTCTATGTATTTCTTGCACGTGATTAGATTGATCTTTTTTTTTTCGTAATTAAATTAATTCATTGTCAAAAAATTCGAACGTTAAATGAAATAGCATTATTTACATTAATCCTTGAGCGATTAACCATTACCTCCGATTAGTTCAACTTTATCATTTTCAAAATTGATTTACCCAATATCAACAACAGATTTTTCATGGCCCACCCTAGTAATGGGGTAGGGGAAGGAAGAGTCGGAGAGAAAGAACTAGGGCCAAGTCGCAGCAATTACTTTATGGAAAGTAAGGGATGGATATAGGTAAGAATATCAATTGGTAAAAAGATATCGTTGTTACCAACTGAAATTCCATATCAGATTACCGTAGTTCAAAGTGAATTACTTTTACCAATGGATAATCCATTTCTGATTACCAACGTCACCTACGAAATGTCCGTAGGTGAAATATTCAAATGTTATACGACTACATGAAGCACGAAATATCCGTTGGTAAATAAATAATATCGTTATCAACGGAAATTCTGTTGTTGATTACTGTAGTTAAAAGTGGATTAATTTTACCAACGGATAATCCATTTCTGATTACCAACGAATGTAGTCCGTTGGTGATCACCAATACGTCACCTACGGAATATCCGTAGGTGAAACATCCAAAAGTTAAACGACTACATCCAAGAGATATCACAATTACCAAAGAAATTATGTTGTTGATTATCGTAGTTAAAAGTGGATTACTTTTACCAACGGATAATCCATTTCTAATTACCAACGGATCAGTGGTAATTTTTCTGTTGGTGAAAAGCTATTTTTTAGTAGTAAGGGTTCAAATGTCAAAATTGAAACGATAGAGACGATTTGTGCAATGAAGACAAACAATAATGACGCATTGTACCAATTTCTCATATTTGATGGAAGGAATTAACGAAATGGACGTAAAGAACCAAATGCACAAGAAATGTTGAAATAAGGGTGTAAATGCCAAATCTAAAACGATAAAGACAATTTGCGCAATAAGTACCAAATATGAGGACCTTTTGTGCTAATTACTCTTTAATTAACTTATTTTTAATTTTGATCAAAAGAATTAATGATATTAACATCGATGTTATCTTTCTTTTGACTTCAATTATAGATTTTGAGAACATTAACTTATAGAGATGCATAGAGAATACTCCCTCCATCTCATTTATATACGTTGACTTTCCTTATTTTCTTATCTTAATTATATAGTCATGTTTCTTTATTGAAAATGTTTTTTTGTTTATTTACTAATACACCCTTATTTAATTTGGCTAGTTATAATTTACTACTACTAGTTGTTTATAATTAAATAAAGGTGAAATAGGAAAAAAAAATTTAAAAAAATTTACTTTTTCAATAACATTAAATAATATTTCTTAATCTATGTGAAAAACAAAATCAACTTATATAAATGGAACAGATGGAGTATGTTTTAAAATAATACTATTTTGTCAAAAAGTATGTGACATAATGGGCGACTTAATAAGTGTTAGCAAGATGTGATTAGATAAAAAAATTAACTATATTTTAAACAGTTCAATGATAAGTTATCACGTATCATTATGTCAAGGATTATATCAACTATTATATCTATGTAACATGATTGTATATTTTATTATCTCCTTAATTTTATAATTCTATTTAATCGCACATTAAACGTGTAACACTCTAAAATTAGCCATTTAAATAAGGGAAAATTGTAACCATTGTACCAAATCTTTAATTTAGTAGTATACTCATTGCATTTGTACCATCCACGGTACTAAACCTTTCAAATGTCACAGTTGAAGTCCAAATGGATGGTTTATGTTACTTTGACCATTAGTTGACCAAAGAATTAATATTGATCATAATTTTGACTAATTCTAAAAGGATAAAATGGTAACTATACATTTTCCAACAAAAACACAATTATAATCTATGAATAATTAAATAAAAAAAACATAAACATTATTTATCTTCTTCTCTACTAACCATTCACACCTTACCCAACCCCCTCCCCAAAAACCACCACCAATACTAGCGGCCGACACTATAGCACCCACCTAAAACATAAAGGAGTCTTTGACACCAGGGTCATGTTTCTTGAAACTAAAGGAGAGAGATACCTTCCAGAAGAAGAAGAAGATGATGATGAGGAAACTAAGGAGGAATATGAAGTGGACATGGAAGTTGAAGGTGACGTGTATATTGAAGAAACAATTCTTGATTTGGACCCCATTGGATTGTTTGAATCTCCATTACAATCATTTTTTCGGAAGACAATAATGGAAGTCTTCTTGAAACCACGATTTTTGGGGTTTTTAGAAATATCACCCACCAAACATCTGTGCCACCTCCGCCGACTCCATCACACTACAACAACATCTCCACCTCAAATCCACAATCACCACAACCCAATTGTCCATACGATAAGGTTCGATTTTTGACATAAAAATACAATTTGGGAATAGAAATATACAAGGTAAACAAACTGTGTAGTGAACATATGCACTCCACCACCATCTAACTGCCACCTCCGCCATCATTTTTCCTCACCACTTTCATTCACTAGAACCACCACTTACACCACAATAACAAAACCTCAAAATCAAATTTGATTTCAAAATAAGTTTTGATTTTCAAATATGAAGAAAAAAAATTCGTCACACTCTCATTATTCCTTTTTTGGGTGGCAGTGACAATGACGTCCGGCGGCAAGGATGGCGGTGGCGGTCAATCACCTGGGTGGTGGTGGCGACAACTTTAGGCCAAGGGGATTGTATGCGAATGGGGAAGAAAGGGCTGTGTTTGGGTGGTGGGTTTTTTTTAAATTATTTTATTGTTTAATTATTATATATTAATTTACCCCTTAACCCTTTAAAAATTAGTCAACATTTGGTCAAACCGTTCAACTAATGGTCACACTAGTAGAAACCATCCATTTGGACTTCAACTACGACATTTTGAAAGATTTGGAGCCGTGGCTGCAATTTTCCCTTCAAATAATTATTGAAAGTTAGTGCTAGAAGCTAACTTTTATATTTTGTTTGACATAGAATTTTTTAGAACAATTTTTGTGAATTTTTTTTTTATAATATGGTTAAATAATAGGAAAAAGTTATGGTCTACGTTCAAAATATTTATTGAAATAATATTTGATTGAAAATGATTTTGAAAAACAACGAGTTCTAAAGAATCTCCATCATCAATAGGTCTGGACATCTGTGGATCAATGTAAGTTATTTCAATATTTGGAATGACACATTATACTTTGTTTATTTTGTAAATGGAACCATCTGAATTCATGTAATTACTATTACCAAACACAAACTCGAATCTTCAATTTGGCTTTGATACTACTCATAACATTTCTTAAAGAATTGTTAGCTAACAATGCAAATTATATTTCAAATAACTAGCAAAATTAAAAGAAATAAAACAAGTCATCAATCACATATTTTGACACTTCCTTAATTACTAAGAATATGATACCAAATAACATCCAATATCTAACGTAATAACATCAAATTTCAAATGTGTCTCTCTATGCGACGCTTCAAGAAGGTTTATGGGGCGAGCAGTGCGTAAAGTAGGATGGGGAGTGACTATAAATAAAAGTAATATAATTCAATTATTCAAATTAATGAATCTGGATTATAGTAATTTCTACTTGAACTTTGCAAATTGAAACTTGCTATTTATTGGATTGGATCATTGGATCAGAGTGAAAAAAAAAAAATCATAAAAAATGACAAATTCGATTTCAAAATTTGGTACCTATGGTTCTTATTTAAGAACTAAGAACCAACCCGATCGATATTCAATTCTCAATTCCGATCCTTTTTTTATTAAGGAATGGAATTGGACCAAACCTATAGTTCCAATTTGAAAGGTTCGATTCCAATTAAAATGTTTGCTCCTAATCATTAGGGGTTTAACCCATGCTTGCTCCCATTTTTTAAAACTTATTTTTACCATATTTTTTTAAAATAAATTAATTTTGCACATAGATCCATAAATTTATATATATATATTTTTAATCATATAATCATCAAAAAATAATTTTTGATAAAATCTATTCTTAGAAAAGTCTACCCAACAAGTTTGTTTATCACCTTTACATATTCTGAGTTAAAATGTATCTCAAAAGTACAGGTTAAAATAATCAGCCATCCTTTTTGTTTTGAAATGTGTATAATTTTTATGGGTAGATTTATTTGGAGTCACTCAGCTTTCAAAATAATCACATTTAAATCACTAAATTTGAATTTGTGTGAAATGGATCATTGAACTTGAATTTTGTTTCAAAATTCATCACTTTGTCACATTCTATAACGTATTCTCTCCCAAATCAATGAAATTGCTTAGTTGATAGTCATATCGTATTTGATCTTAATAATTTTATGATAGTTCAAAGTGTTAAGTTGGTACATCAAACACTGATTCCGTTAAAAATTATTTCATATATGACTATCAATTAAGCAAATTTCAATTTAGAAGATGACATGTGACGGAGTTGTAAAATTTAAATTCAATAAAATTTTAATTAACACAATTGAAACTTAAAATGAAGTTCAATAATCCAATTGGAACTAATTAAAATTTAATGACTCAAAATACGATGAAAGTTCAGTGGCCGCATATTAAATTTACCCCATCCTCATTTCTTTGCATTGTACCAACCAGACAAGGGGTGGGTCCGGCCTCGCATTTTACACCTAACGATGGCCATAGGTAACATTGTTCTTTATTTCTAGGCCTAACACTTTTGTGTAATGTAAAATTTACTCATATTTAAATACTAATAATAATAATAATAATAATTGACATGACTGTTATCTTGTGATTTGAAAGAAATATTTTTTATGTAAAGGAAATAACAATTTATTTCCATAACAAAAATTTAGGAATAAGTAGATTTAATCGAAAATATCGACAAATTCTTCCAAGTTCAAAAGAAATAAAATACAAAGGGGATCCATTGTTCCAATTTCAATTTCATCCATATCGGATTTTAATATTGTTGACCCCAAAAAATAACTCAAATATGTGGCCAACAGAATACTTCTACGTAAGCTCCTTCCTGTACGTAGTAACGAGCAGTTAGTCGCTCGTGGCCTTTTTTGGTGGGGGTAGAAGCGGTCGCGAGCACTCCGACAATCAAGTTAGTAAATTGATAGATTAGAGCTCGGACGTCCGATAGTGGTGATTATCGGAACGTGATTTTTTTGTGGTGATGTGTGTACAGATGGATAATGTCAAAAGCTTGTGCTCCTTTTTCTTTCTATGGACCAACCCCTTCTATAGTATAAGTGTGTGTATTTTTAATGAAAGGAGATAAGAGAAGAATCTTTGAATGTGAAGCACGTGGCTTTGAATCTAGAGCGAATTATCCTCTTGTAGGTGTTAATCTTTCAATCCATAGATATGCAATTCATTTAATGCTCCCTGACACAGTGATTCGTGACTTGACCTTTTGAAGTCTGTCACACGTCCCATCAGTCAGTCCTAAAGACTTGGTTCTTAAGATCTTTCCATAAAAGATCTCCTAGTAGACAGGGTTGAAGTGCAGCAGTTGCGGTAGGAATGATAATCGCGTTATGGGTGTCATCACTTCGAACTAGTTTCAGTGAGTAATATTGATCAGTCCGTTTGAGCTGTGACAAAGTGATGCGGAGTGCGGGCCTTAGCATTCTCCGGGTTGGCGGATGAAATTAGTTCGTCCGCCACGTGGCGGATGAAATCAATTCATCCGTCACTTGGAGGATGAATCGAATTCGTCCGCCCTGTGCGCGGTCTTATCCAGTTCATCTGCCTGACATAGTGGATAACGTGGATGATGACATGGAAAATCATAAAAATAGTCCCTCATTCCCATGTATGGATATTTATATAATGCGTGGACTTTGTTGATGTTGTCACTTGATAAAAGTATAACTTTGGTGGGGTATAAGCATTAGTTGTAGTTTTTCTAACTGAAAGACATTAGCGGTTGCAATTTTTTAGGGAAGTTGTAGCCGAGGTGAAGTTCTAGTAGAAGGATAAAGCCTTGAGTGATTACAACTTTAAGGAAAGTTGTGGCAGAGGCGGAGTCCTAGCAGAAGGACGAAGCGTTGAGTGATTGTAACTTTAAGGAAAGTTTTGGCAGAGGTGAAGTCTCAGCAGAAGGACGAAGCCCTGAGTGATTGCAACTTTAAGGAAAGTTGTGGTAGAGGAGAAGCCCGAATAGAAGGATGAAACCCTGAGTGATTGCAACTTTAAGGAAAGTTGTGGCAGAGGCAAAGTCCCAACAGAAGGACGAAGCCCTGAGTGATTGCAAATTTAAGGAAAGTTGTGGTAGAGGCGAAGCCCGAATAGAAGGACGAAACCCTGAGTGATTGCAACTTTAAGGAAAGTTGTGGTAGAGGCAAAGTCCCAATAGAAGGACGAAGCCCTGAGTGATTGCAACTTTAAGGAAAGTTGTACTGGAGGAGAAGTCCAAGCAGAAGGACGAAACCCCGAGTGATTGGACAACCTAGGGTTGGGTGCTAATGATTTGAAAACCTTTGCATTTTCCAAAGGCAATTTTTGTAGGCATCACTTACTTCCAATACACACTCCCCAGGTAATAAATGGTAATCATGGCGACGGCTGCGAGAACTCAATGCTACGCATTTATGCGCATGCGTGAAACGGATCGCTTCATCATGGCCATTCATCAAGTGATGTTTTGAATTCAATGGTGATGATGCACCAAGAATATGGACGACGATGATGCTGTCAATATTCATCTAATGATTGAGACTCGTTGACATCACCTATATAAGGCCAACCTCTTTCATTTTTTCGACTTCCACTTCTTTGCAAGACACTCTCAACAATCTTTCTTTTCCGGTGACCAGCACTTTGTAACTTCAGGTTTTTCTTTTTTTTTTTTTTAACTTACGGTGACCGTCGTTCGTTCGTTCAAAACCAAAACTTTAGGTAATTCTTCATTCCCCCACATTTTATTTCAAAATCAATAAAATGGTATATAAAGTTTCTAGATCCAAGTCTGTAAGTAAGGAGAAGCTCTCCGTGGGGAGTTTGGAGTTGAGAGAACCAATCGTTATCTCCTTGGACGAGGTAAGTAGGGCTATTAGGTGGAGGAGAATATATGGAGGTTACCTACTGTCCCGTAGATGCCTCGATTAAGTTGGAGGATTCTGAATATCCTTCAACTATCACTTCGAAAAAACTAGTTAGGTGTAGAGAGGTTTTTAGGATTCCTAATAGCATGGATCTTATTATTCCCGACCCTAATGAAAGAGCATGCTATCCGTAGCCAGGCTGCATGGCTATAAGTGAGAATTTATTAAAAACGGGTCTTATGCTACCCTTTAATCCATTCTTTAGGTTAGTTCTACACTNAAAACTAGTTAGGTGTAGAGAGGTTTTTAGGATTCCTAATAGCATGGATCTTATTATTCCCGACCCTAATGAAAGAGCATGCTATCCGTAGCCAGGCTGCATGGCTATAAGTGAGAATTTATTAAAAACGGGTCTTATGCTACCCTTTAATCCATTCTTTAGGTTAGTTCTACACTTATATGGGCTAGCTTTAACCCAATTCCATTCGATCTCTTTTGCAGATGGTTGGGCCTTGGATGCTATGGCCTCTAGCTAGCTTAGGGGTTGATATGCCTTTTAGCATTTTCCATTCGTTGTATTTCCCTAAAAGCATAACCGGAGGTGATAAGAGTAAGGAGTGGTATACTTAACTCCTTTGGGATCTCACTCCCCGCGCCCCCCCCCCCCCC
>CAIGRP010100726.1:0-19825 GCA_903798385.1 Fraxinus cuspidata | reverse complement strand
AAATTTTCCATGAAATTGGTTTTCCACATTTCTTGGTTTTTGAGGAAAAACTTTTCCCATGGGTTTTGTGGGAAAAGCTTTTCTAGGCATTTTTTTTTTTTTTGCAATTAAAACAAATTCTATTTCAAATTGTAACAAATTAATTATATCTCTTTAATGGATAATTTTCATGAAAAACAAAGTCAAACGAACATCAAAATATCAAAAAATTCAATATTTTACAGGTAAAAAATTATACAAATCAAGCATAATTAATTGAGAATTCTCAATAAAACAAATTTGAGACAATCCAATTCTCTGTAATTCATTTTGTTTTCACCCAAAATCTCATTCTTGCAATCAAACGAACCCTAATATCTTTAAAAAAATACTACATTTGTTCGACAATTCAAATGTCAATAAATTGGAAGTCACTTGATCAGATTTATCATTTATGGTTTTAAAAGCTAATTACCAGTAGAGTACGAGATATGTCGAATATAGCAATTACTTGGAAAAGAAAAAAAAAACGTAAACATTATTCTGACAAAATTACATTGGCATCTCTCAATTCCCGAGGTTTGATATTGTGACACAAAGTTTTGCAAGTGGGTTTTAGCTGTAGCATACTCATTATCAAACAGGAACCCACCAAGGGGACAATCTTTTGCTCGTCATGCACGGTAGGACCCTCTACGTAGAAAAAAATCAATTACTTTTTGTTAAAATATTTGTTTTTTATTTTTTGTTTAAATAATATATCTTGGTTGAAGATTATAAGTTTTACTAATCTTGTCAAGAAAAACAATCAAATATATTGAATTTCAAGATTACTAATAACTTTCCAACCTACAACATTTTCTCCACAAATATTAAATGTTACATACTCTTCAAATATTTTGTAAGCTTAATGTTTATTATTCATTCACATTTTTTTCGTAACAAAAAAGACTTGATAAGTGAACAAATTTTATAAATAGATGACGGAAAATTTGAACTCGTATCTTTAAACGTAAGCCGTTAAAGATAAGATTCACATTTATCTATTTTAATTTAATCTTTCAATACTTGTTAAATAATACTTAAAATGAACGTATAACCTACTTTGTTCAAATCATCTTCTCCTTTCTTTTTCAATATTCTTAGGGTTATAAATAAAATTGTTGTGAAATAGCAATTTATGTAGGTGGGTAGGACCCTTGAAGGTTTTGTAGCGTGGACAAGACGAGTTGAGTTGGGATACCAATTTTTCCACTGTTTCAACAGAACCCCACAGAAAGGGAAATTGATGAGTTGTGTGCATGTGGTGGCATATGTAAGTTGCATTCATCACAAAAAATAGAAACATTTTTCAAATGGGGTGTTTCCTGGATGACACAGGCTGCTGCGGAATAAATTATCAATCTGGCCTTGTCAAAATTGCTTATGCAATGTACCCCAAATTCCTCATGCAACGAATCCATCAGCCTTCTTTTGTAACAAGGCGAGCTCGTACATGTGCGAGCGCACATGAGTATATCACTTCGATGAAAAATGATATGGTTAAAATCCTGTTGATATTCGTAGAATTGCATCCTTTTTTATGGTGGCGGAGGAGGTTGATTGAACTTCTATTTACATATTTCGACTTCATGTGTTGTCTAGGAATCATGTGTGAATTTTGACGTCCTCAAATTAACTTCTTACATTCGCGCATGAGAAATATGGGTTGAATATATTCACATCAAGGGTAAGAAAACTTTTTTTTTTTTTTTTTTTTAAGAGGAGTTGTAAATAGCTTTTTTCTTAGAATTTCTCATCTAAGTAGATGTTTAGGGACAATGACAGGCTGGTCCTTAAGTCAAAAAGTTGTGGAAAATTTTGAAGTATGAAAATTCCACTTTTGGAAAATTCACTAAAGCGGTCCCTAAGCTAATTATTTTATTAATGTTACAAATTCTTCGTTAAAAGTTAATTTGACTCAGTTTCTAGCATTGTACCAATTCTCCAATTAAGTATTTTAAAAAAATTATTAAATTTTTAAACATGCACTCAATATTCTAAATACTCTGGCCAGTAGCGAAAAAATCAACTATCTATCGCACGAGTCTAAGACATGCATGGAAAAAGAAAAATAAAAGAGAACTTAAATTTACGTGGTTGAGAAAATTACGCAATGTTACAGAATTGGGATAATCAACTTATTAAAAAAAAAAAAAATCTTCTAAGCATAATTGCTTACCATACTAAGTAGTAGTAACATGACATGTCAATAAATTGATGAATAAGTTTATGGTAGGTCTCGAAAATTCAACTAATTAATTGACGTGTCATATTACTGTTTCTTAACATGAGATAAGCAACAATGCTAAATAGATGATTTCTTTACATATTAGGGAAGTTTAAAAAAATACAACTTTTGTTTTGGTTGTATTTAAACTTTATGTACAGAGTTCGTGTTATACTATGTTAACAAAAAATAACTTCTGTTAATAATTACAAATTTCCCATATAAAATAGTTAAAAAGATCTAAATATCCGTAATTAAAAATAGCAAATTACATGCTTTGTATTACATTAAAGTACCATTGTATATTCCAATTTTTTAAAAGTATTTTTATTCTAAAAAATTCAATTACTATATTATTTTTTCCCTTTCTTATTCATATGTCGCTCCTTAAATTAGCATTCGATTAAGTTCTTTCATTGCATGATATACATACATACATATATTCATTTTTGACTTGAAATTACATATATTTGTTAGTTATATTTATAGATTATTCTCTTCTATAAAGCTCTTTCACAGGAAAAAATATCGTTGGCATATTAGAACACAAGTTTCCTAATGTCCCATAATAGGTCCCATTCCTCCATTCGGTCATGAAAGTATGATTATTCATAGTTATTTCCTTGGCACCAAAGAAGAGTTCTGTTCAATTAATTTATATATGTTTGGCAAAAAGCACCATCAATCTTTAACTAACACGTTCAACAATATTTAATTGTCAAGCAATTATTGTACGTCACCAAGAACACGATCACCATTGAGTGCTGCTCAACAGAGACTTGGCATCAATAATCAAGATGAATAAGTTAAAAGTCCCATAATAATCATGTAATTAATATCATAAAACGGTACAAACTCAAGAAAAGAAAACGAACCATATTTAGTGATGTCTGCTCTTGTAGAGAGAGAGAGAGAGAGAATGGAGATTTGTGTTGGCAATGTACAGAAGGAGTATTGAATCATTACCATACAAAGAAAAAAGGCTTCACTGATAACTTTTTTCTTTAAAATAGGGTACGGGCAAGAAGGATTTTTCTTTTTAAATCCTGTCAGCACGCATGGGAGATCCAGTATGGGTCATATTAAGGTGTGTCTCTCACTTGCATGAAACCCCCACCCCCCATAACTTTCCGACCGATCATCTAATATTTTATGAGTGCACACAAGACTGAGCACGAGATATTTGAAAAGGGAATTGGCTTATTGATTGGCGTAATGATATCTGCTTCAATAAGTCTGCGAAAAATACCCACAAAATAATGATTGATGCCCCTAATGAACACAACACCAATATTCTTAATGAGATAACATCAACACTATCCTACTTTTCTCCAAAAAGCATAAAAATATTTAAATCTACAATTTTTTTCCCCAAAAATATTCTTTTTTTATTTAAAAATAAATATTCTACAATTTACCTCCTTTTAATTTGAAATCAATATTTAAAAATTTCATTTAAAAATAATATTTTATGAGTTACATGTTAGCGTACATGTTACTATGTTAATTGTAATGTAACATTAAAATTTTCAGTTTTTTCTTTAAACAACATCTTCAGTTGACACTACGTTACTTAGAGTTTTCATATATATGTAATTCAATTTTTTATTATACGATTTGTATGGTAAAATATATCTTGACATACATTAATGTGCATGTTAATCCATCCTAAAAATTAAAATAAACACTTTTTTACACCATTACTTTACTTATTTTACATGTTTTGTGCCCTTATTTTAGGATAACATATACGTTACTTGTATTGCCTATTTTTTATTCATATAGTAACACAAGTGTTTTCTACAAGGTAACATGTTTGTTAATGTATTATAATAATATATGTTTTAATGTCTAGTGTTGCTCCTAACCATCACTGCCGCCTTTCGCCACCTCCATTACTTCCCACTGTCGCCAACCGAGTTAGAAACAAGTGAAAAAAAAAATGAAAATCAAGTAGAATTACCATAAAAATAGAGATTAAAATACACGTGACAAATTAAAATCAATTTAAGGGCTAGTGTGACAAAACTTTTGATAAAAATTGAGGACATCCCGTGATTGAAAAGCTAATAAAGTTGTTGATTCCATGAAATACATTGTTAAAATTGAAGGTTGACCAGTTGAAAAGTTAATAAAACTTTGCCAAAGTTTTATTAAACAAAGTGTAACTCACAACCATAGTGAAACAACCGCCGTGCACCAAGAAAATTAGGCCCTGTTCTCTTTACCATTTTCAAACCGTTTTCTGTTTTCAATTTTCCAAAACAGTGAAAACCCGTTCTCTTTCCCATTTTCAAAAACGCCTTTTTGAAAACAAATTAAAAATTTGTAAAGAAAATCCAAAACGACAAATTTGTCATTTTGAGTGTTTTCAGTTATAATCAAGTCAAAATTTTCAAAACACGTTTTGGGCGTTTTCAAAACAATTTTTCAAAATGCCAAAAAGAACACATTTTCAAAAATCTCAAAATGGACACTCAAAACACAAAACACAAAATGAATTCAAAACTCAAAACACAAAACTGAAACACAAAGAGAANCTTTACAAAATTTTAACTTGTTTTCAAAAATGCGTTTTCGAAAATGGGAAAGAGAACGCGTTTTCGCTGTTTTGGAAAATCGAAAATAGAAAACGACTTGAAAATGGTAAAGAGAACAGGGCCTTAGCTTCCGTAAGCTACCACGATCACGCCAATCCACTTTTAGTAAATCTGTCACTACAAACATCACCACATTTTAGCTGTTGAAATCATCGTAATTCAGATCCGAAAATGGATAAATTAAAAATAAACACTTTCTTAATTTCTTAGCTGCCGAAGGGTCGTCTTTAAAATCAAAAAATAAAAGAAAAATGTTAAAACACGAACCCTTTCGTAATAGAGTCGGCAAGGCATTTTATATATTTTGTCAAGGATTTGTTTTTGACCTCTTATTTGTACGAATTTAAATGTGAAACACTACTTAACCTTCTTATCAAAGAAAATGTAAGCATAAAAAAAAAACAATCCTAATTAGTAGACAAGACCCTTAATTAATTCAACTAACATCTTTTAAGTTTAAGATTGTTAATTGCCGACTTCCAAGACAATAGAAGAATAATGTCAATTTTCATGTTATAAATTTTACGTACCATAAAGTCTAAACCCAGATGATAAACTATGAATATCCTTGTTTTCTTCCTTATGACAGCTTTTTAACGTGGGTTCCCACAACTTTATATCATGACAATCGACACAGTCCAATTGTCTAAATCTTTATGAACTCGTGTGATTTGGTAACCCTTTTCATTAAGATCACAATCTTTGTTGAAAAACATCACCCTTTAAGTAAAGCCACATGCAAGAGCAGGTAGCAATTTTGACTTATAATTGGAAAAAGCTGACTATAGTTACAAAAGCAGCATGCAGGTATGAAGATTTTTTCTTCTAAATATCTAATTGTGAACAACATGTAAAAAGGAACATATTGTCTAATAAAATCAATTTATTTCACCTAAACATGGTTATATATTCAAACAGCTTCAAGATATTGAATTTTTTAGAGTTTCTATAGAAATTTTAGCTTTTAAAACGTTTGTAACTTTGATTAAGCTACTAAATACTATTATCTATGTAGTGATAGTGGCAATTAGAATGTTATTGGTAATTTTGGTAGGTACAATATATTGAGTGTAGAGCTTAATTCAACGGAAGCAGAATACCACAGTATATTGAACAATATCAAAATACCAACATTAAATGATTCTATTATATAACTCATTGTACCCTTCTGTAGAAAGAAACGACCACAAGAACACCAACACACTAGAGAAATCGACAACGCAGTTACTCAATGAACCCATACCAAACAAATTGAACTCTAAATCCCCCATACAAATAATCACTTAGACTCCAATCAAAAAGATTGATGATTAAAACCAACAGTTTTAATCTATTCACACATAATTGAACGAGAGAATTAAGAGAAGAAAACACGAATGAACATACTCCAAAAGCTTCTCACACACGAAGGAGAAAACAGAATGAAAATTAGGGCTCAAGTGACCATTCAGCTTCAATTGGTATATACACACTTCACAATCACCGTAGATCAGATTGTAGATCAAGGGCTCAGAGCAACACACGTGTCAATTCTGTTGGGATGGGTTTGGGCCGGTTTCTAAGTGTTATCGGGGGCAATGGCTGATAATATCCAGCAATGGGCCAAGCCCAGTTATCATCACAGCCCACGGTTGAAGAGCAAATGTCAAGAATGGCATGACAATCCAACATTGAGAAATATTTAGAATGGTCTGCCTCTACGTGAGTTTTGGCAAAAAGTTTTGAGGGACAAACTTTAATATTAATAGATATTCCAAGAAATTAGAACAAAATTTTGAAAAGGGGTTTATGGAATTATTTGAAGGTTGTGGGTGGCAGTATGTGTAAAGGTGACCAAACTACCTAAGTCCGAGATGATTGTGCATGTAAATGGCCCAGCACGAGCCATGTCTCGAGCTTTTAAAGCGGCCAACTTGTTTCACACATTTCGGTTGGGGATAACTATCTTCGTTCAACCGCTGCTCACAAATGCTACTAGATGAGCAAAATGAACAAGTTAGAACACTTATTCAAGTTCGACTATGGTTTCAAATATATAACAACTTAAGTAATGGAGATCTTGAATCAAGAATCCTGAATTACACCCTTAAAACTTCACCCCACAAATGCTATTTAAGCAAAAGAACATCCCAGAAACTGAAATTTATGCAGGGAATAAATGTCAATCCGTGATCTATCCAATTAACGGGGTCACTTGCCGCTGTGAAAGGGCAAAACATAATACCAAAAGCGAGTGATCGATAGATATTTCTTATATTTATAAGAAAGTGATAGCAAACTTCTTATATTTATAAGAAAGTGACACACACATGAAAACAGTTCGCAAGACTTCCTATACTGTAGAGTGAGAAAGAGAGTGGTCCATTTTTTTTTTTGGCACCTTATTTATGGCCTATTGAGCAAGTGTGCATAGAATCTTCACACTATGGGAAGGAACGGGTCCAGTGTCGGATTACAGTTCAGCCCAAACCCCCTACATCCATATCCCGGTCCAATCCCCCCTACACCCGTCCTTGAATACGGGGAATTAAATTAATTTAATAAATATGAAAAAGCAAAATGAAGGGGTAAAAGATTTCATTACGTAATGAGTATTTGTAGAGAGTAGATCCCTTATTTTGTGGGTGCTGTCTTAACTTGAAAAGTACAGTAGGATCTTAATTAACACTTTATTTTCATTCCACTCACTTCAATTAAGAGAAAACACGTGTTTCGTGTTTCAAAAGAATACGAGAAAGTAAAATTTTTGTCAAGATATATTTGTATTCGTTATGATGGAAGTATTAATAAATAAATACCTATTGTGAAAGTGGTACAAGAAATCGTAAATCAGAGGCGGATTTAGGAGCTGTAGCCTGGTCTAACCCCAGTCGGGACTTTTGAAGTATTTTATTTATTTATTTTTACAAGTAGCCAGTGTCCAAAAAAAAAAAAAAAAAAATGCAGCCCGATCCAAAATAAATTGTCTGGGTCCTAAACTAAATTGTAAAACAATTGGCCCAATAAACCCACTTTAAGCCACAAATCCACTAGTCTCAATCCAACTGAATTACAAATGAATTCCAAACAAACCCGTTTCATATCTCCTTCTTTTAACTAAGCAAATCAATGATGCCTCCAAATCCAACCAAGTCCCAGTTTGGAAATTTTAAACCCTAGTAACCTCTAGCGACTTCCCTGTTCTAGATTCTCCACCTTAGAATATCCTGCCATCGTGCTCTTAAATTTGATTATAAAATATGAATTTTCTGATTGCATTTATCTTTATAAACATAAAACAATTTGATAACGGTATACATTGAAATGAATTTTTTAGACTGTTATTGCCATATCGACTTATCATTGAATTATTGTTGTCTTGTCAGCACCTTGTTGGATTTTTTGACTGTTGTTGGTGGGTTGGATTGGTGACTTTTGTATTATTTTGGTGATTTTTAGAATTTACAAATGGTATGTCAACCTCCTACAAAGAAAAGCGGAAGTCTTTTCCGTTCTTTAAAAATGCATACCAATATGGTTAAAGAATGTGTCCAAAATCAACTTTCAATTCCTATCGTGTCGTTTTTTGAATTTCATCTTGAGAGAGCATTTTTAACAATAAAACATGCGAAGACGAAACTTACTTAAAGTGGTGGACAACTTTCTTGCTAATTTATGCACTCTTTATGGAACGAGAACTTCCTAATAAAATCGATATAGATTCTATTATAAATGATATTATATTTTCAAACCTCGTCAGGAACAATTTCAACATATAATATAATTTACAGTAATTATATTCACGCTATAATTTTTATTTCTTGAACCACATTTTTAATTGTACTTAATGTTCTAAATCTTTGCTCATTATAGCACTTATGTTCATAACGATTTTTCATGTCATTTTTATTCTCAAACTTTTTCATTAAGTAATATATTTTGTATTTGATAAAAAATTTATGTCCAAAAATTCGTTGAAATGGTGTAAAATGACTTATTTTTTCATCATATTTTTAAAAAATATAAATGAAAAGTGAAAACAAAAATAATTTTTTGCTCATTTCAAAGCATGAGAATAAAATATTTTGATATAAATCATCACCAAGGACGAAACGTACTAATTAATGAAATGTTAAAGATAAAAATCCAACCGAAAAAAGTTAAGAAAAATAATTGCGACAATGAGTAAAAATCGAAAAGTTTATCTGCAATTAAAATTTGATATGTCAAATAAGAATTGTGATGACAATATAACCAGGGGCGGACCCCATTAAGGGTCCAGTAGGTGCAATTGACCCCACTGGATTTCTAGATTTAAAAAAAAAAAAAATTCACTAGCCCATACTTTTTAGCCCAAAACCCAACAAAGGCTTGACATTACATACTAGCCCAAACCCTTCCTCCAATTGTTCCTGCGAGGCTGCTATTCTAGTTCACTCAAACCGTTGTGATTCCATTTAATCTCAAACCTATGTGATTCCAATCACATATTTTGAAAGAAGAAGAATAAATTGAAGAAGCAAAATTTCATAATCCCTATCCTTCTTAATCTTATTATTTATGTTCTGATAGTTATTTTGTTCTTGGATAGTAAAACCTCTCATCAAATCCCCAATGTGACGATCTCGAAAATTCACCTTTTTCTCTGGAAAATGTCTTCTGCCTTTAGGTAAAGCTGAGAAGTAGGAGTAGGATATTTGTGTTTTAAGATATAAAATATGACAGATTGTTTATTGTACTTTTTGTATGACAATCGACTTTTAAACTTATTTTAACCTTTTATTCTTATTAACGAAGTAATCAAACCTTTTAAATTAGCTTATGATTTAAACTTATTTTAACTTCTCTGTTATTTTGTGCAATGAATTGTGAATATGAGATTTGTACCAACAGGGGTGTGAGTGTATAGTTGGGTTTTTTTTTTCTTTTTTGAGATTGACGTTATTTTCTCTTTGCAAATATATATTCTAATGTTTCTGCTTGTTTTTTGTTTTTTCCTAGTTTTGAGCTTAGACAACAAATTGGATTGCCCTTTGTTATTTGTTATAAACAAACTGTTGCTTTTTTTTTATAATTTTGCCTTCTCTTTGGGTAGGAAAGCTTCGTTTGATTTGAAGGAAAATAAGTTGAGATATTTTAAACGAATAGCTTAAATTTCCATTGTTGCTTTTGCCTTCTCTTTTGTTTATTGTTTACATAATTCTGTATCGCCCCCACTGAATCATTATCTTGGATCCGCCCCTAAAAATGACCACCCTATAATTTAATAACTTTTTAAAATTTCAAGCCCCAGGCCCATACCGTAAATATTTTTTTAGCAATTATATTTGGTTTACATCATTACTTACATTTTGCCACATGGCATTATTTAATTGGATAATTTAAGAAAAATAGCCTTTTCAACTAATTATTTATTGACAACAATACAAATGTCAACAATGATGTAATTAATACGTTTACAAATAACATAATCCTAATTTTAGATAATCGAAGTGTGAGTCTCTTTGAAGGTGGCTCATGCCAGATACTGGATATAGATAAGAAAGGGACCAATTGAAATGCCCAAAAAATGGTTATAGAGATATTTTGGAGCAATTTAAAAACATCACATTAATTTATATATCGCTTGTGAAATGCTACATCACACACGATTGATATCACTTGTCCAATTGGTACTCCACTAATAATAATAAACATAATGCATTATTATTTAGATAGATTTATTGACCCAAGAGATTAATCAAATCTCATATACCAGTTATAGATAATTCATCTCAATTTGATGTCTCAAGAGGACAAATGCTTAGCATTATTTAAATCATGCGCCGGAAACGTTGCACATTTGATTTCTAGAAAAAAAATCCCAAAAATACAAAGTAAAATGGAACAAATAATAAAGATAGTCTAACCAAAGAGACGTATACTCTTAAAAAGTAGCATAACTAATTTTAAAATAGAGGTTAAGGTACTTGAAATATTAAAAATGGAGAGATCTCAATAAAATATGTTGTAGTGGTGAAATAGAATCGAAAAAAAGTTGTCGACACCAATTTTTACACGATAATAGCGCTTTATATTACGAATATTAATGAGGATATTGTCAACATTGAAATGATTGTCCACAAGAACAAGACGTGTACAATTGAATTCATTAAAAGTTTGAAAGTTTTGAACTTGTAGTTCGAACAATTAAATGTATGAAGCCGGTGTCATTTTTGAGTCTGTGACATACGAAAATTTGAAAACTAAGTCTTAAGATATAAATAACGACTTGTAACACAATAATTTTCGCCATGAACTGTCGTTAAATGTAAAAGAGATATAACATTTGTGGTGGATGCAATAACACTTCGATATATTATTAGCTAGGTGATGCATGAAAACCTTAATACGCGTTCAATGAATATGGTTATAACCCTTATATAACTTGTTATCTATATAAAACCCTTGAAAGATTTATATATCAAGAATTTATATTTCAAAATTTCCAAAAAAATTATTCAATCAAATTACAAAGATATTTTGCAATCTAAACTTATGTAATATGATCTCATTAACGAATAATTGGTGAAAAAAGATGCAACAATGACCATATACGTATATGTGTTTCTAAATAAAAATGATATGTTGATTTGTCATTATTATTGTAGATGAATTTTTATTGAAACTCCTAAATAGCTTTCATAGGCTCTTGATTACTCAAAGAAGTAATTCATGATAAAATTTGCCTCATCCTGTGGTTCGAGATTTAACCAACCGAGTTCTTGTTCACTAATCAATTTACATAGTAAAAGCCCCGAAAAAAAATTCATGTAGGCAATTGAGACATCAATTTGATACCCGATGACTACTACTTGTTCACTTGAAAAGAAAAGAAAAAACTATTTTCGTCCTCGAGATAATATTGAATAATTTATTGATCATGAAGTCTATCTTTATGCAGTAGATACACCATGGTATCTTACTAACTGTTTATAATTCAAGACTAGTTGGTTATGATAATGCGAAGGATTATTTGGTCAACGTAGAGCTCGTCAACCAATTTATCTATTGGTATGTGTCGTCATGATAATTTACGTAATAGACATGTTCACAAAATCATTATCTACTGCAACACTAGAAAAGATGATAAATGATATATACAAATCTCAAGTGATATCACCACGAGGCAAGTGAATACATATTGGACTCTTCTCATTTGGATTGAAGTTTTGTCTCATCGGATTTTCATGGTAATGTTTTCAATGAGGCAATATGTTCCCTTCACAAGGTTTTTTCCCACTAGATTTTTTCTACGAAGGTTTTAAGAGGAATATTCTTTGTGAAAGAAATATCTATAACGTACAAGACATCGAACCTCAAATAATGTTATATGCTACAAATTATATATGAGACTCCTAAAGAGTTCAACAACAATAGCTATTTTCGTCAAATCATCATGCTGACTACAATCACCAATGATACAAAGTATAATGAGACGACGCATAATTTATTTCATCATAATTGTGACATTGACGCCCAAGATTTGGATGACTTGATATAAGGATTTTCATTAAGACTAAGAAAAATGAAATAATGTTATTCATCATCACGTGTTTAACCATAAGCAGTGATGTGAAATTTAGATGAATAGATTTGTCATCTTATGATTTAAGATAACGAATTAATTAATAAAACATCATCAATGATCGGCATGCACCGTTTATTAATAACAATATTCATGAAGTGAGTTTTCATACATATACATTTAATTGACCTTATCATTTCATCACGGTTTGATAGAGAGTGTGTATGTGTTTAGGAGTGGGCAGGGAATGACATAGAAAATTATCTTTCTAAATTTTATTCCTTTATTTTTTGGCGATTCTATAATTTAATGTTTTTGATCAAATTCAAGATCATATTAAAATTGTCTTTCTAACAAAAAATATGACTTGTGATGGTCAAAAGGCCGGTTTCCATTCAATAGGGGCCCAAGCGATACAAAAATGACAAGTTTCATACGATCGCATTTTTGTTGAGAGCAGTAATAAAACTAAAGGGCTAATTTGATGAAGTCTTAACCTCCATTAAAAGGTTTTCGAGGAACTTAAACCTTAGAAACAACTCAAATGTTGCAAGATAATTCATTCATTGACATCCTAAAACTAATGAGCGTGTCTAGCTATCTTTATATCATTACTAATCCGCAAATTAATAAAAATAAACTAACTCATAACAAACCAGTATTACAACCTTTCGACTGCTCAAAAACAAATACAACATAAAAAATAAAAATAAAAATAAAATCGTAACATCGTCAGAAAAATGCAAAGTACGACTGCATTTTGCATAAATCGAAGATCCCAACATAATCCTTTGGGTTCGGAAAGAAATAAACCCGAATAAAAAGGTAAAATGTAGCCCATCACACAAATCATGAAAAGTGTGAAGCGAGATTACGTCTAACGAGCTAGTGGCCCATATCACGTGTTGAATCCAAATTGGACTTTCCATTTTACGGCAGAGAATGGGTATAGTCTCAAATAGACTAAACAAGTCCACACTTATTCAGCCCAGTCTAGCTAGTAGGCCCAAGTGGATACTTGTGAACTATGGCAAGTGAAAATTACAGCCTACCAGAAATTTTAAATTTCCCATTTTAAAATTCATATTTACAAGTTTTTATTTTAAAATTCAGATGATAATTAAAATTTTAAAATATTAATAATTATATTACAAATTTAAATATACATATTCTTTATATCAAACCATACACACCAAAACCCTAATTATTTTATCCTCTCCATTTTCTCTCCTCTCTCTATCCCACTTTCTCTCTAGACATCCTCCACCGTTGTTGCCACAACCACGACCCTGTCTGCACCACCCTTCGCGAGGCTAGAAGTGGAACTTCTAGGGTGGTGTTGCTGCTGCTCTCCATCTCCTCATCTCACTTCTCCCCTTTCTATCTGCTGCAATGCAGCCCTACACTAGCGTCATGCGAAGTAGCAACGACCGTTGCTTAGCTGCATTGATATGGTTTCTTTTGTGGTGATTTTGTGGCCTTGTGTGGTGATTTTTCGAAATTTTTTGCTGTGATTTTTTAGGTGTTGGTGGTGCAGCAGTGATAGTGTATTGTGGTGGTGGCAAGTTTGTGGATTTTTTGGTGGGGTCGTGGTTGGGTGTCGTGTAAATGGAGATAGAAGAGATGGTGGTGGTGATGGTATGCTATAGGTGGTGCGGTGTGCGGTGTTGTGGGCGTGGTGGTGGATTTGTGGTGAGGTGTAGATCGCACCTCTAGCGGCCCAAATGGCAGTTGCAGCAGCCTAGACCGCGTTGGTGGTGATGATTTTTTTTTTTGTTGTTGGATGGGTGGTGGTGGTGGTCTTGTGGTTTTAATGGTGTTTGGATGGCGGTGGTAATATTGATAGTTTTTTGTTGTGGTGGTGGTGGTAGTGGTGCGGTGGGTAGTGGTGGTAGGGATGGCAAAAAAACTCGATGGCTCGGGCTCGGCCCGAAAAAAGCCCAAGCTTTCGGGCCGAGTCGGGCTTGGCTCAGGCTTGATTCCACCGAGCCGAAAGTTCAGGTCAAGCCTAAAATTTTTGGCCTAGCTTTTGCTCGCCTCGCCTCGAGCCCAAAAAAGTTCAGACTTGTTTTGCTCGAGTCGAATCCGAGTTTTGAGTTTCGGCTCGTGGCTCGACCCGTTGACATGACTAGGTGGTGGTAGTGATGTTGGCTACCGTATTTGAGACGATGATTTTGTCGTCGAGAGGTGGTGGACCTGGTGGTTCTGGCGACGGTGGTTTCAGCTGCTAGTAGTGGTGAAGTTGTGGTCACAAGTATTGGCGGTGGTCACAGATGATTTGGTTGATATGTGACCAATAAATTTGTTGATGTGTGACCAATAAATACTATGTGATTTAAAAATTTGTTAATTTGTAACCATAATTTGATAAATTGTGACCTAAATATAAGTTGGGGTCAATTAATTTGATGTATTGTGACCATGAAATAAGTTGTAATTTGTAACAAATAAATAATATGTGACTATTAATTTGAAAAATTTGTGACCTTGTGATAATTTGTGATCTATAGAACTTTAAATTGCGATCGAGAATTTATTTGTAACCAATTAATTTGATAATTTGTGATCAAATTGTATAAAATTGTGATCTTATATCTAATTTATGAAATATATTTTTAATTAATTATTTCAGAAATAAAATTTAATAACTATCGGGTTTTTGAAATTTTAAATCTTTTATCTTAATTTTGAAGTGAGTTATACTTAAACTCTTATTTATGAATTTTTTTCCCTGCAGCAATCATGTAATGATTCATATTCAAAAATCTTTAAAATTTTTTAATTGTTTCTAGTATCCTCAACTCGCATTTTTAATAAATATTAGTAAAATTTAAATGTTCCCAACTTAAATTTTAATAGAATTTTCTATTCATCGCTTGCTTGATTTTAATTCTTTGAAAATTTATTATTATTTTTTAGAATGTGATCAAAAAGTGGGAAAAAGTAATGAGAAAATGATATATATATATATATTTAAAGAATGTATGATCGAATATGAGAGTAGAGGAAAAATAATTCTCAAATAATCAAAAGCGAACAAGGACTAAAATTTAGGCTTCTCCAATAACTCATGATTGTTTGAGGATTTCATTAATTGAAAGGATTTGAATAGATTGTGGTGAATTTCGGACTCATAGATATATATATATATATATATATATATATATATATATATATAGAACGATCTTATTAAAAGTTCTAGCATGTCCCTTTAAATATTAGTGGATTTCAAGACTCTAATATAGAGATAAATTACAACACTGACAAAAATGAAAAAGTAACATAAATGAATAAATAATAATATAAATAAAAAATTATAATATACCCCATTTACACTTCTCATAAAATTAAAATAAAATACAGCCCGTGACATAATGGACATACTATTTAAAATTCAAATGAGTAAAATATAGAAAAAAATATAAAAACTAACACGAATCGTCTTGTTTCTCATTCCCAATGGACATACTATTTAAAATTCAAATGAGTAAAATATAGAAAAAAAATATAAAAACTAACACGAATCGGCTTGTTTCTCATTCCCACTCTCATTCCTTGTCTTTGTGAATTTGTAAGAAAGGATTCTCAACTTACTAAGCAAGTTTTTAGACCTTTTTCCATTTATTTATTTATTTATTTATTTTCTAATGACCTCATTTCATTTGTTTAGAGCTTGAATTATTTGATTTTAAATTGGTGTAATACCAAAAACTTTGAAAAGTAATTCATTGTTGTTTTGAAGAAAAAATTAAAGTGAGGGGAGGGAGCTCGTTACACATTCGTGAACACGATTACTTATAGAATGAGCAATATTTTAAATTTTTTTTTCTTGTTTTATTATACTGAATAATGTTTAGCCGTCCAAATTTAATGTACATGCTATAAGTCCACTCTAAGCGCATTATAAGTTATAGTATTTGTCACTATCAAAAAATAGAGCTCGATGAATTATAAGTCCAATAATAAACCTAACAACTAACTTAATAAATGACGATTATTTTTTATGACAATTGTGCTAGCCTTAACCACATACCATTACGAGAATAAACAAGTATTGTAACGTTCATATTTGCCAATATTCGTGTTTAATTGAAAACTTCTGATAGTAATTTATTTGTTATGGCTGGTTAATAACCACTTTTTTTTTTTTTTTGCAAGGAGATTAAAGACACTTATTTTTTAAACAGTTGTGCATAATGAATATAAAATTTCTTAAGTTTAAGAAATCATATAAAATCAAAATTGACGACTTAATGTTTTCTCAAAAAAATAAAAATAAAAATTATTCGATCAAATTACAAAGATATTATGCTATCTAAACTTATGTAATATGACCACATTAATGAATATTTGGTGAAAAAGATGCAAGAAGGACCCTATACGTATATGTGTTTCTAAATATAATGATATGCTGATTTGTCATTATTATTTTAGATGAATTTTTATTGAAACTCCTAAATAGCTTTCATGGCCTCTTGATTACTCAAAGAAGTAATTCATGATAAAATATTTTGGAAAAATGAAATTCGTCCCATCCTGTAGTTCGAGATTTAACCAACGGAGTTCTTGTTCACTAGTCAACTTACATAGCAAAAGCCCCGGAAAAAAAATTCATATAGGCAAATGAGACATCAATTTGATACCCAATAAGTACTACTTGTTCACTTGAAAAGAAAAGAAAACTATTTTAGACCCCGAGATAATATTGAATAATTTATTGATCATGAAGTCTATCTTTATGCAGTAGATACACCATGGTATCTTACTAACAGTTTGTAATTCAAGACTAGTTGGTTATGATATTGCGAAGGATTATTTGGTCAACATAGAGCTCGTCGACCAATTTATCTATTCGTATGTGTCGTCATGATAATTTACGTGATAGGCATGTTCATAAAATCATTATCTACTGCAACACTAGAAAAGATAATAAATGATATATACAAATCTCAAGTGATATTACCATGAGGCGAGCGAATACATATTGGACTCTTCTCATTTGGATTGAAGTTTTGTCTCATCGGATTTTCATGGCAAGGTTTTCAATGAGACAATATGTTCCCTTCACAAGGTTTTTTTTTCCACTCTATTTTTTCTATGAAGGTTTTAACAGGAATATTCTTTGTGAAATGAATATCTATAACCTACAAGACATTTAACCTCAAATAATGTCATATGCGACAAATTATATATGAGACTCCTAAAGAGTTCAACAACAAAAGTTATTTTCGTCAAATCATCATACTCACTACAATCACCAATTATTCTTATTATAACGAGACAACACATAATTTATTTCATCATAATTGTAACATTGACGCCCAAGATTTGGATGACTCGAAAGAAAGATTTTCATTAAGAATAAGAAAAATGAAATAATGTTATTCATCATCACGTGTTTAACCATAAGCAGTGATGTGAATTTTAGATGAATAGATTTGTAATTTTATGATTTAAGATAACAAATTAATTAATAAAACATCATCAATGTTCGGCATGCACTGTTTAAGAATAACAATACTCATAAAGTGAGTTTTCATACATATACATTTAATTGACCTTATCATTTCATCACGGTTTGATAGAGAGTGTGTATGTGTTTAGGAGTGGGTGGGGAATGGGGACATAAAATTATCTTTCTAAGTTTTATTCTTTTATTTTTTGGCGATTCTATAATTTAATGTTTTTGATCAAATTCAAGATCATATTAAAATTGTCTTTCAAACAAAAAAATATGACTTGTGATGGTCAAAAGGCCGGTTTCCTTTCAATAGGGACCCAAGCGATACAAAAATGACAAATTTCATACGATTGCATTTTTATTGAGAGCAGTAATAAAACTAAGCTAATTTGATGAAGTCTTAAACCTCCATTAAAAGGTTTTCGAGGAACTTAAACCTTAGAAACAACTCAAATGTTGCAAAATAATTAATTCATTGACATCCTAAAACTAATGAGCGTGTCTAGCCATCTGCCGCCGCTACCAAAATCCTAATTATTTCATCATCTCAATTTTCTCTCTCATTTCTCTATTCCACTTTCTCTCTAGCCATCTGTCGCCGCTACCACGACTTTCGCCCGCGCCACTATCGGTGGCACCACCCTTCGCGTGGCTTGAAGTGGAACCTCTACCTGCTCTCCATCTCCTCTCCTCTCCCTCCTCCCTTTCTCCATTTTCCATCTACCGCAACGCAGCACCACCCAGGGTCGTGCGAAGCAGCCTGTGACCGTTTCTCAGCCGTTTCAATACGATTTTTTCTGTGGTGATTTTGCTACGTTGTGTGGTGGTTTTTGTGGTGATTTTTCGACTTGACTTGCTACGATTTTTGAGGTGTTGGTGGTGCAGGCGATGATAGTGTGTTGTGATTGTAGCGACGGCAAGTTTGTGGATTTTTTGGTGGGGTGGTGGTTGGGTGTAGTGTAAATGGAGATAAAGGAGATGATGGCGGTGGTGGTGTGCTGTGGGTAGTGCGGTGGGGGTGTGCTGTGGGCGTGGTGGTGGATCTGTGGTGAGGTGTAGATCGCGCCTCTAGCGGCCCTGATGGCAGCTGTAGTAGTGTAGATCGCGTTGGTGGTGATAATTTTTTTTGGGTTGTTGGATTGGTGTTGGTGGTGGTAATGTTAATGGTTTGGTGTTATGGTGGTCGTGATCGTGGTGGTAGTGGTGCGATGGCTGTGGGTGGGTATGTAGTGGTGGTGGCGATGTTGGTTACGGTATTTGAGACGATAGTTTTGTTGCTTGGAGGTCATGGTGGTGGTTCTGGCGACAGTGATTTCGACTAATGGCAGTGGTGAGATGGTGGTCACAAGCGTTTTTGGCGGTGGTCACAAATGATTTGGTTGATTGTGACCAATAAATTGGTTGGTGTGTGACCATAAATACCGTGCGACCTAAAAAATTGTTAATTTGTGATAATTTGATAAATTGTGACCTAAATATAATTTGTGGTTAATTAATTTGATATTTTGTGATCATGAAATAATTTGTGATTTATAAAATTTGTAATTTGTATCTAATAAAATGTAACTATTACCTTGATAAATTTGTGACCTTGAAATAATTTGTGATCTATAGAACATTTAATTGTGATCGAGAATTTATTTGTAACCAATTAATTTGATTATTTGTGACCAAATTGTATAAAATTGTGACCATATATTTAATTTAATTATTTCAGAAATAAAATTTTATAAATATCTAATTTTTGAAATTTTAAGGGGGTGATTTTATGATGCGATATGGTAGAAAAACGTGGTTAAAAAATTAAATTAAAAAATTAAATTTGTGTGTAATATTATTTTACTGAAAAATGTGCAGTTGAGAAAGAATTTTAAAATAACTAATTTTTTTAAGAATATGGATCAAACATGATCAAATCTTGTATCTTAATTTTGAAATAGGGATGGCAAAAAAACTCAACAAACCCGATA